>JABCPU010000110.1:0-178825 GCA_016800925.1 Suillus spraguei
GCTATTCACATCATTCCGAACGTCGAGCAGGCGTTGCTCGACCTCCCTCTCTGCAAAGAGATACGCCAATTCCTGTCCCAGCACCGCTTCTTCGCGTAGCTATTCTACTCTTGATGCCTTTACTGGCCTATACACTGCTGTGCAAGAAATTGGGCAACTCACCAACACAGTCGTCGATACCATCCAGCAATCAGTCGCTGAAACCAGGACGGCCAGAAACCTAGTAGAAGAAGCCATCGCTGACTTACACCAAGTGCAAGATGACCTTGCATCCCCTCGGACACCATCCCCGATTGAACAATCAGCGTCATCGCCCCCTGTTACAGTCACCCATGATCATCCAGCATGGCTATATGAACCATGCACAGAGGAACAGCATGAGGCCGCTAAACTATTAGGTATCTCCACCACCGAGTTGGTAACACTCGGCCCTCGACTTCGCGACCTCCATATTCATCCCCTATGTCTATTCCATCGTCATTCGGTCCTATGGATCCCGTTTCACCAGTCTTAGTAAAAGACTTCGGTATCACATCCCCCTCTTCCTCCACTGAACTTCTTGCGGCTGCCGAACGAGCAGTTACCCCAGACCTTCCTACATCGGCATACACATTATCCACCGCCCAACAAGCGCAGCTCAAACGAGCCAATACTCTTGCCTTAAAACGTATGAGGAAGAATAAGGGAAAGAAGCGCGCCAGATCCACTAGCCCCACACCCATTGTCTCTCCATCTCCCTTGTGTGCAGTTCATTCCAACCCTGATGAGAATATGAAGTGCCGCATCTGTGGCTTGCTAGGACATCGTCAAAAGAATTGTGCGGAATACCAGTGCAAGGTTTGCAGATATTGGTTGCCTACCCACTTATCCCTTTACTGTCCTCACCGCGTTGGACCCCCTCCTTTCGAGTTAACCTGGAAGGATGAAGGATTTTATGACGCACTTCGTACTTGGGAGAAACAGCTCGACGATGAACGTATTCAGGCGGAGAAGAAGAAGGATTCTAAACGCCGCGCTGGTCTTGAAGAAGCCAAGTACATGATGAGCGGATCGTTTGCTGATGAAGACTATGAGTTTAGCGATGACCCTGTTTACTATGCGAACCAAGATGAGTAAAGTCGGTGACTTTACGTGTAAAGAGGGGGTAATGTTACAATTGTACGTGTTTCTATTCATTTTCTACTTCATTTACCGTGTATATTACGTAACATGACTCCGACTCATATGCTCAATGCATCTGTACTATAGTTGCCTTCCTCCTTAGGATACGCACTTACATTCTCACGTATCGCTTGGTCTGTGCGCACATATTGGCCTATTTAAGCACAGTGTACTTGTAGTAGATTCCCTACTTTAATCTTACTGGGTTTTACCTGGAATCTCCTTCGCTTAGGTCTCCAACCTAAGTCGTCTTGAATCGTCTCTAAGTCTAAGCACTCCTTAGTCTTAGTCTCTATTCTCGCGGATACCTCTTGGGCTTACCCTTGAGGCTGAACCCTTGATCGTACTCAGAACGCGTTCCTTGTACTTTCACCTTGTCCTCTTCTGGACATTGTAAGAACTCCCAGCAGACCGCCTGTGTCTTTTCACTGTTGCTGGTGACGCCACCCCAGTTCGTAACACAAGCCTTACATTTGTTGTAGCAACAAATAGGCTAGACCACTTACAGTGAACTTCCAAAGAAAGCATCCAGAGTGAATATCAAGGTGTGTTCTGATAAAACCTCGTCATCAGCAGGTTTCAAGCCTGCAGACTGCAGTTCAAGAGAAATAAATTTTGATTTTGTTGTAGCAACCACCAAGCTAGACCAGTTGTGGTGAACTTCTAAAGAAACTATTGGTGAGTGAATATCAAAGCATGTTCTGATAGAAAAAAGCTTGGCGTCAGCAGGTTTTGATCCTGCACAGTCCAAGAGAAACAGATTTTAATTGTTGATTATGTTGTAGGAACCATCTGGCTAAGACCAGTTACGGTGAAATTCTAAAGAAACCATCAATTAGTGAATGTCAAGGTGTATTCTGATAGAAAAAAAACTTGTTGTCAGCAGGTTTCAAACCTGCACACTTCAAGAGAAACATATTTTTATTCTGTTGTAGCAACCACCAGGCTAGACCAGTTGCAATGAACTTCCAAAGAAACCATCCACAAGTGAATATCAAGGTGTGTTCTTATAGAAAAAAAAGTAGTTGTTGGCAGATTTCAAGCCTGCACAATGCCAGAGAAACAGATTTTGATTCTGTTGTGGCAACCACCTGGCTAAAACCAGTTATGATGAACTTCTAAAGAAACCATCAATGAATGAATGCCAAAGTATGTTCCAATAGAGAAAACCTTGTTGTAAGCAGGTTTCAAACCTTCAGTCTAGAAGAAACAGATTTTGATTCTGTTGTGGCAACCACCTGGCTAAGACCAGTTATGATGAAATTTTGAAGAAACCATCTATGAACGAATGCCAAAGTGTGTTCCAATAGAAAAAACCTTGTTGTTGGCAGGTTTTAAACCTGCAGTCTAAGAGAATCAGATTTTGATTTTGCTGTGGCAACCACCTAGCTAAGTGTTACAAACTGGGATGGCGTCACCAGCGACAGTGAAAAGACACAGACGGTCTGCTGGGAAGTTCTTACAATGTCCAAAAGAGGACAAGGTGAAAGTACAAGGAACGCGTTCCGAGTACGATCAAGGGTTCAGCCTCAAAGACAAGTCTAAGAGGTATCCTGAGAATAGAGACTAAGGCTAAGGAGTGCTTAGACTTAGAGACGATTCAAGACGACTTAGGTTGGAGACCTAAGCGAAGGAGATTCCAGGTAAAACCCAGTAAGATTAAAGTGAAGAATCTACTACAAGTACAACGTGCTTAAATAGGCCAATATGTGCGCACGGACCAAGAGAACGTGGAAATGTAAGTGCGTATCCAAAGAAGGAAGGCAACTATAGTACAGATGCGTTGAGCATATGAGTCAGAGTCATGTTACATAATATACAAGGTAAATGGAATAGAAATGAATAGGGGCACGTACAATTGTAACATTACCCCCTTTTTACACGTAAAGTCACCACTTTAGTCATCTTGGTTCCATAGTAAACGGGATCATCACTACTCATAGTCCTCATCAGCAAAGGACCCACTCCTCATATACGCAGCTTCTTCAAGACCGGCGCGCGTTTAGAGTCCTTCCTCTTTTCTGCTTGAATACGTTCATCGTCAAGCTGTTGCTCCCAAGTGCGAAGGGCGTCATAGAATCCTTCGTCTTTCCAGGTTAACTCGAAAGGAGGAGGTCCAACTCGTGAGGACAATAGATGGACAAGTGAGTAGGCGACCAATATCTGCAAACCTTGCACTGATATTCGCGCAGTTCTTTTGACAATGTCCAAGTAGTCCGCAGACACGACATTTCATGTTTTCGTCAGGGTTGGAATGGACTTTGCGTAGGGTGATGGAGAATGATGGGTGTGGGACTGGTAGATCTGGCGCGTTTCTTCCCTTATTCCTCCTCATGCGTTTCAAGGCAAGGGTGTTTTCACACCTAAGCTGCGTCTGCTGAGCAGGAGTGAGAGTGTATGCGGATGCAGGGAGGTCAGGAGTAGTTGCTCGTTCAGCAACCGCAAGAAGTTCGTTAGAGAGGAAGGAGAGGTTATGCCGAAGTCTTTTACTAAGACGGGAAACAGGATCCATTGGACCGAATGACGATGGAATAGACATTGGAGGATGTATATGAAGATCGCGAAGTCGAGGGCCGAGCGTTACTAACTCGTGGTAGGGATCCTAGTAATTTAGCGGCCTCACACTGTCCTCTGTGCAAGGTTCATACAGCCATGTGGGTGTCATGGGAGACTGTGACGGGGGTGGTGAAACTGGTTGTTCAATAGGAGATGGGGTTCGTGGAGAAGCGAGGTTGGCTTGTGTTTGCTGTAGGTCGTGATAGCTTCTTCGACTAAATTTCTGGCCGCTCTGGTTTCAGCGACTGATTGCTGGATGGTTTCGACAACTGTATTGGTGAGTTGTCCGATCTCTTGCACAGCAGTGCATAGGCCAGCAAAGGCGTCAAGACTAGAATACATGTGCGAAGAAGCGGGTGCTGGAATAGGAAGTGGCATATCTTCCTGCAGAGAGGGATTGAGCAACGCCTGCTCGACGTTCGGCAATGATGTGAATAGCTTCTTCAACATCATTCTTAAAAGAATTGGGAAGCAACAACATAGCATAAGCACGAATACGTTTTTGAAGATGAAGGAAACGGTGACGGAGTGTAATTTCTGTTGTGTCTTTGGCAGTGACTTCGATAAGGGCTGCGTACAGATGATGTTGACAAGGAGTAAGGCAGGGAAAGCACCTCTTTCAGTGAGGATTCTTTCGATTTCAAGGGCGTGTCCTTCACAAGGATAGCGGCTTCAATGTAGGAGGTGTTGTCGATTTCAGGGTAAGGGTTCCGTAGTTTTCAGCTTCAGAGTCGGAGTCATTGTTGGCAACAGTGACGGGGGTGATGTAGCAGTGGGGAAAGACATTTAGATGGTGTAGTTGATCAAGTGCTAGTGCGAGTTGATTGACTGAAGGATAGTCAGAGGGCATGTTGCTTCTTATAAGCATTCAAGATTCGGGCGGAGTTCTTCAAGTTCTTTTCTGGGAGCCATTCGTTATCTCCCGATGAGTATCCTTTCCAAGAAACGAGATAGCGTCGGCGATTGCTGGTTCCTTTGTGAGAAAGAATTGCTTCTATTTCATATTCTTCTTCTTCTTCGATGATGTCAGGTGGTGGTTCAGGGAAGTTCGGACCGTGTACATCCGTTTCGCTATAGGAGATAGACAGAAGCGTGGAACGTGGGATGGATTTTCCACTGTGGAGGGAGTTTGAGTGTGAACGTGATGGGAGATAAGACATCGATGATCGGGAAAGGTCCGTATCGTTTGGCGCAAGTTTCTTGATGGAGTTTGAGTCTAAGGTTAGCAGCGGATAGCCAAACCTTATCTCCGATCTTCCATGGATGTACTTATCTCCTCGGGATCGTTCAGCCATTGTTTGCATTGCAATGTTATGGCAGGCGATTGCTTCTTCTCTTATCTTCTGCAGAGATCGTACTCGATCTTCTGCTGCGGGGACTGATGAATCAGGGATAAGATGAGGGATAGCACGTGGTTCATATCCCATCATCAATAGAAGGGTGATGCATTCCTTGCATCATGTTTTCGGTGGTTGTGGACAAATTCAGCGATTGGTAGATGTTCTACCCAATCTTCGGGGTTGTTGCGGCAATAAATGCGAAGATATGTTTCAAGTTCCTGATTAAGCCTTTCAGTTTGACCATCAGTCTGAGGGTGATAAGCCGTAGATGGAGCGATGACGTAGTCGAGAAGTCGGGCTAGTTCCTTAGAGAAGCGAGATAGGAATTGCGGCCTCGATCCGAGATAACTTTTCATGGAGTCCAAATCGTCGGTAGACATGTTTCAAAAATAGCTTAGCAACCCTTCGGAAGTGATGGTTTTCAGACAAGGGATAATAATTACCCCCTTCGTAAGGCCATGGTCTACCACGACCATGATACTGTCAAAGCCTCCAGAGACAGGGAGGTCAGTGATAAGATCGACAGAGACCTGAGAAAACGGGCGAACCGCCGAGAGGGAATAGGCGTGAGTGGGGGTCGAACAGGATGGTATCCGCTTTCATTTGCTGACAAAGGGCGCAACCCTCAACGTATTTCCGAATATAAGAGCCCATTGCAGGCCACCAGGCTTCCCGTTTCACGAGTTCTTCAGTTTTGAATCTACTGGGGTGTCCGCGGTAGGATGATCATGATACTGTTTCAAGATATCGGGACGGTGTGCCGGGGAATATAGGCAGATTCTTAAAATAGAGGACGTTCTCCTCAATCTTCCAGTCAGAGAGTGCCGATTTCATAGGAGGAGGCACACGCCATCAAGGGCGTCAGATGCTGTTTTAAAACAGGGTCGTCGAGGGGTCAGAGGATGACAAACATCCTTAGATCGGTGTCAATAAGACGAACGAATAGAGCGTCAGGGAGGAGGGTCTGGTCCTCGTTATCGTCTTTACCGGAGTCGTAGTCAGGCGGCGGGATAGTGCATCAGGTACTGCTAATTTAGTACCTGCAACGTGATGCAGTTCAATGTCATAGATAGACAAAATCAATTGCCAACGTGCTTGGTGACGGGTAAGCTTCTGTGCACTTCTAAAGTACAGAAGATTCTTGTGGTCGGTGAATACCAGGACGGGGTGTGGGTTTCCTTCGAGATAATGACGCCATTCGTTCAATGCCCGGATCACGGCAAGGAGTTCCCGATCAAAGATCTGATAATTGCGTTCTGCGGGTTCAAAGACTGTGAGAGGTATGCACATGGGTGATAAACACCATTCTCATCAGTCTGCAAGAGAACTCCGCCAGTTGCTACGAGCGAAGCGTCGGTAGCAATAGCAAATTGTCGGGAAGGATCAGGGTTACGGAGTACCGGTTGGATGTAAAGCGTCGTTTCAGTTCTTCGAAGGTGTCCATACATTCGGTTGACCAATCAAAGGCCTTATCTTTCTTGTTAAATCGATAAGGGGTCGGGCGATGTCAGAATAGTGGGAAATGAACGTGCAGTAAAAGTTGCAAAAGCCGAGGAATGACCGAACGTCTTTTACAGATTTCGGGACTGGCCATTCGGAGATTCCCTTGGTCTTGGCAGTATCCATAGCAACTTGTCCGGGGCGAATTATCATTCCGAGGTATTCCACTTCTTCTGCATCGAAGGTGCATTTCTCTGTTTTAGGAACAATGTTCTTTTCGTATCTTCATCAAAACCCGTCTTGTCCGTTCACGGTGTTCTGCCATTGTTGTAGAGAAAATCAGGATATCGTCCATGTAGATAACCATCCATCCTTCATTGATTTCCTGTTGGAAGGTACGATTCATGTATGCTTGGAAGGTTGCTGGGGAATTACAAAGGCCAAAGAACATGACGTTCGGTTCGAAGAGGCGAATTCCGTGGTAAAAGCAGCTTTCCACCTATCATCAGGATGGATGCGAATGTTGTTATAACCGGACCGAATATCCATTTTCGTAAAGAACTGTGCGTTATGAAGACGTGCGACAAGGGAAATAGGAGCGGGAGCGGATAGGCGTTCTTGACTGTCCAATCATTGATGTAGCGATAATCTTGACAGGGACGCAATTCTCCACTCTTCTTTCCCACAAAGAAGAAGCCACTGGCTTGAGGTGACTTCGATTCTGAGATAAACCTTTCGCAACGTTTTCATCAATAACATTTTGACAGCAGCGCGTTCTTTTTCCGATAGCGGGTAAACTTTAGATGTGCGAGGAATAAAACGGGTTTAGTATCGATCCGATGATCTATACCAGGGCGTTCGGGGGTAGTTTGTTCAATCCGTCTTTAGCAAAGACGTCTGCAAAGTCATGCAAATAATCTGGGACCAATTCTTCGAAGGATTTCTTTTTCTTTTCCTTCTCATCCATGGCGAATTCCTGAGCCTTGTTACTATATTTCAGAGGAGGGAGAGGAATTGTGGAGTAGTTGGAGGATTGTTCGAGTTGAGAAGTTCCATCACGTGTCAAGGGTGTATCCATGGATACTTCCTCTATGATCCTCATGCTACTCCATCGGTATCGTATTCCACAAGGAACTCTCCATCTCCAAGCTCATAAGAGGAAATTTCTCGCACTTCTGGCGCATGCCAGACATCTTGTGTTGTGTTGAATTGGTCATCATCCTCTGTTGGGATCAACGAGGGCACGGGTTCTTCTTTATCAGGGATTTCTTCAATTGAAGCTGAAAGAGTTTTCGGGGAACAAAGAACTTGGATAGTTTCGGTACATTGGTGCTTCGCCCTGGGATTTCTTCTTCCGCTTTTCTCTTTCCATGTTTCTGTTCTTCTATTGGCCGTTGCTCAATAGGTTCTTGTCCGACCCGATGCTCGGGTTCGGATTCATTCTTGCGCTTTTCCACGCGGGAATCGGTGATACTGGTCTTGGCAGTTGGACACATGGAGTGGGGTCTGTAGTACGTGGCATTCATACTTCTGGTTCTGGGTCTTCAGGAGCATCAATAGGAGAAGCGATGAAAGGTTTCGGAAGACGGGAATATTGCCATTTGGTGTGATGATTGAAGAGTCGAGGCAACCCATTCTTTCGATCCATGTCTAAATCAATTTCGATTTCATCTGATTTCTCCGTCCATGGAAGGATAAGTGTTTCAGCAGCCCAATCTATAATTGGGTTCATTGCTCGTAACCATGGAATTCCAAGAAGGATTTGATCTCTTCTTCCTAATTTGGTGATATTGAATTTTCCATACATGGTTCATTCATCAATCTTGACCACCAGAAGACAGTAGTGTGTGATTGGTCCTCCTTTTATAAGGGTTCCATCTGCCGTTGTAACTCGAAATGGTGTTTTGAGTTTTCGTCGTGTGATTTGATGGAGTTTCACAAACTCCTCAGAGATGAATGTTCCTGCTGCTCCTGAATCGATAACAGCGGTGGTGTCGACGGATTTTAAGCGAGTACGCGAGTGGAGGTGATAGGGACACAAAGTTCTTTTCTTTCACCTACAGCGGTACAAGTCTTAGTAATACATTAGGAGAAACATACGTCGATCTTTGTTTCTCCAAGTCAAAAATCCTCAACAATCCGCCTCACGTTTCTTCATCTTCTTCTTCTTTGACTTCGGTTTGTTGAAGTGGGGTCTTCTTCTTTCTGTCAGGACAATTATGAATGCGGTGTCCTGTCTTCTTGCATCCGAAGCATTGTCCTTTCTTCATGCATTCGGATCTCTCCATATCGGAGATTCGATCTACGACCATTGCGTTGGAATCACGGTTCGGAATATACCGTGCATTCCCGTAGTTCTTCTTCTTCTGTTGTGGAGCATGACGTGTCCTCATGGCTTGAAGCGATGATGGGCGTTGTCAATAGCAACGCATTGCAGCACAACTTCTCTGAATATTTCTGAGACATCTCCTGTTGCGAAAAGCTTTGTGAGGATACCCCAATTAAGGCCATCTTGGAAGAACTGGATCTTCATTGCATTGTCCGTGATTTGAGCCTTGGCTGCAAGTGCCTCAAAGTCAGCAACGTAAGTGTGAAGATCTCCAGTTCCTTGTTTGAGATCTCGGAGTTTCGTAAGTGCGGTGCCTTTGGTATCCACTGGTTCGAAGGCTTCTTTGAAGCTCTTCATAAAATCCACCATCGTCCCATAACCAACTTTTTGTCCAGAAGTGTCGGTTGATTGGGCATGTTCAAGGAATTGTTCTTTCCAAGATTTGGCGTTCCTTTCTGTCATAAAGGATGTTATGTAGATGATCTTCTGTTTATCGGTGGTGTAAAGCTTTTTGTTGATGTCAAAGTGCAAGTTGCACGACTGGATAAACTCGCGAGAGTTATCACGATCTCCATCAAAACTGATTGGTTGACCGATCTTGTATTCAAAGTCTTTGGTCGTCATGTTTGATGATTCGTCTGGTGAGTTATACTTTCTCGTGCCTACACGCGCTGTCTTGCTGTCCATCAGGGCTTTCTTCTGTCAGAGGGCTTCTCTTGACAATCTGCTCAGCGTACGCGTACGCTAGTCTGCTGATCTAAGTGATCAGGGTTCAGGGTCGAAGACTGGATAGTCGACGATCAAAATGGACTTTAATCTTTTGTTACAAACTGGGATGGCGTCACCAGCAACAGTGAAAAGACACAGACGGTCTGCTGGGAAGTTCTTACAATGTCCAAAGAGGACAAGGTGAAAGTACAAGGAATGCGTTCCGAGTACGATCAAGGGTTCAGCCTCAAAGACAAGTCTAAGAGGTATCTGCGAGAATAGAGACTAAGGCTAAGGAGTGCTTAGACTTAGAGACGATTCAAGACGACTTAGGTTGGAGACCTAAGCGAAGGAGATTCCAGGTAAAACCCAGTAAGATTAAAGTGAAGAATCTACTACAAGTACAACATGCTTAAATAGGCCAATATGTGCGCATGGACCAAGAGAGACGTGGAAATGTAAGTGCGTATCCAAAGAAGGAAGGCAACTATAGTACAGATGCGTTGAGCATATGAGTCAGAGTCATGTTACGTAATATACAAGGTAAATGGAATAGAAAGTGAATAGGGGCACGTACAATTGTAACACTAAGACCAGTTATGATGAACTTTTAGAGAAATCATCTACAGTATAGGACTGGTCCTTTGCCCACCACATTTGAAATGCATCCCACTTCATAATAACTCATTTTTCGAAAATTGTAGTAGACAGGAATATTCCAATGTACATGTAAATACTACAATGAATTTTTGAGAGCTATCAATGACAATGTTATTGTGTTGTAGCAAGATCATTGAAAACAGTGTTATCTTTGATTTTACCAGTCCTTTGCCCACCTCGATTTAGATGTCACATCATGCAACACTGTAAATTTGTAATCCAAAAGGTAATGATTAGATTAAACATGCTCGTGAGATTGATCCTCTTCTTCCCCATTGTCTTCTTGCTCACTCTCATAAACTTCAGGCTGAACTCACTTTGGCCTTGACATGGGTTTCTTGATTGCCCCCATCTTTGGTTTGTTCCCACTTGTCAGTGATATGTTGTGTGATAGTGTGAGAACTATGTGTGACCAACTCCCCAAGATAAGACCTTTGAAAACTACCATTTTTCAATCTATGTGCTTTGTAGAAGGAACAAAGGAGGTATTCACAAATTTGTTGCAGGTGAAAATGATGTTCAAAGTATATACTTTGTAGTGTCCCAGCCACTTTTTCTCAAAAAAAATCATTGATGTACTATGGCTTCCAACAAAATTCACTCAGGATGGAAAAATCAACTGATTTGTGTCATGCACAACATTGTGGACATCAATTCTTCATCATATACTATACAAATGTCCATTGAGGCCTTGTCTTTAATATCTTCATATATGTTGATATGAAAAAATGATGAAATGATAAATTTTGCCTGAGGTGGGAAAAGGAGTGGGGGTGGGCAAAGGACTGGTCCTATACTGTATGAACAAATGCCAAAGTGTGTTCCAATAGAAAAAAAAATGTAGTTCAGCAGGTTTTCGAACCTGTACAGTCCAAGAGAAATAGATTTTGATTCTGTTGTGGCAACCACCTGGCTAAGACTTGTTACAATGGACTTCTAAAGAAACAGTCCATGAATGACTGAATGTCAAGGAGTGTTCTGACATAAAAAACATTGTCATCGGCAAGTTCCAAACCTGTACAGTGGAAGAGAAGCAGATTTTGATTCTGTTGTGGCAACCACCTAGCTAAGACCAGTTACAATGAACTTCTAAGAAACAATCCATGAATGAATGCCAAAGTGTGTTACAATAGACAAAAACTGTAGTTCAAGAGAAACATATTTTGATTTTGTTGTGGTAATCACACTGGTCAGGTTAAAGTCTTTAACTCTTCCACTTGGCGACTCACAAGACTTCCCAAGTCGAAGACTTATGGGAACCCTGATTGACACAGCCCAAAAAAAATGACATGCATCAGCAAACTACTTGGTTTTGTACAGAACTGTACAGAGCTGTACAGCATGAGAGATGCACAGCTTGGTCCCTTCTGTACACTTCACTACAATAACACTTTATTCTGTCAGTTCCTGTACAGACCACCACAGATACCCACTGAAAATGTGCTATGTACAATATTTTGAAACTGTGATCATGTGCTACTGTCTAGTAGCACACCAACCTGTAAAGTTGTACCATTCTGTCCATACATGTAAAAAATGTATGCAATCATGAGAATATATTGAATCACAGATAATGTAGAAACATGGATGTAGATACTGGTAGTTGTAAGAGACACTAGCACTACTAATAATAATGGATGCATGACGCTCAAGAGAATGATAGTCGTGAAAGAGCAGTCCCAATCTAATCAAGCAGGACCCACAAATGACAATGCATTGATGTGTCCTTGCTGTTGAGTTTGCAGGACTGCACCCTGCATGGATTTAATCAGCGAAGACCTCCATTTATTTTGAAAAAAAGCTCCTTGCCATCCTTCTGCAGCCCACTCAAGAAGCTGTTGTGTCAACTTGGGCCATGATATGCATCCTTCATGACATTCTTGAGTTCAACAATCATTGAGAAATAGACAGAGGAGTAGTCTTTGCCAGGAAACTTCGGAAAATACTTGCCACTGCCATTCTTGACTAGCCCATCAAAGACACAGGTATACTACAAATTTGGCATCAGCGCATTATTAGTAGCATGAAATATCAAAAAAAAGTACCACAGCGCAAACCGAAGCCAAAGCCTGCAAAGGTAACTCCTCTTGAAATATATCGGGTCTCCTGTGAGTGATACAATACAAACCAGTGTAGAAGAAAATGATGGCAGCTGCCTTGAGTGCAGGGTGAGCAGCATTGTCGGTTTTCCAAAGCTCATCCACACCATGGCGAAGAAACAAAGACTCGTCCAACAGTTCCATAGCAGCATTCTCGACTCAGGCAGTGCAAGCTTGAGGAGGCACTTCAGGTGAGGGGATGAGTTTTTACATGAAAGGTGCGATGCTGATAGCTATCTTCTTGAGGTCGGAGCGCCAGGTTGATAAGTCTTCATATAGCTAAATAATACTGCATAAGGGATTGAGAAAGTGACAATGAACATCCTTACCAGCTTGGCCATATCAGCCTTGTGATCAGGCCATATACCTAGTCAACCTCATGAGTCAGATATCTCAGGAAAAACAAAAACATACCTGCTTCCACCTCATTACCTGCTTCAAGCCACTCTACAAGTGATGTCGTGAGTGCTTTGGTGACCAATAGAGGCAAATCCTTGACAGAGTCTGGGAATGCATTCTTTATTGCATGCTGGGCATGACACTCTGCTTTTGCATCATCAAGAAAAGTCTTCCACCATGGAGGATACCAGCTGAGTTGGGTCGGCTTAGGGCCTTCAGTTGGTTCCTTAGACTTGGCTGATTTGACCTTCTTGGCCTTAATGCCCGAGTCGCATGACTTTGCATTGATGGTTTGAGTCTCCTAGCGACAAATGAGATCAAGCATTGCGGGGTCAGGGAGGCGCAGACATCCATTGTTCTTGTGATGATGCTGTAGTACATCATCCAGCTTGGTAGGCTTCAAGGAATGGTTAACGAACTCTGTGAAATCAGAAAAGATGTACGTCATTCAGAGCATCATCACTACTAGAGGTCTCATCAATTGCTAATGATCCCATTGCAGGATTCTCATCTTCATCTCATGAATGCTGGAATCCAAAATCAGATGGTAGAGCGATAGCCTGAGGTTGGGACACTGATGTTCCTTCCTTTGAAAAGCCTGTAACTCATTAGTGACAAATATGATTATTGCTGGATTGCTCAAGTTGGATCAGGTCATCAAGCCAGGTATTACATCCAGATAATGGCTGACTCATATGGCAAGCAACAGATGAGTGATCTTTGAATCTCTTTCTGCACGAGGGACAATAACTTGAAGCTTCAGGCATGCTGAAGTCGTCAAGATACAAAGTCCCAAACAAGTCAGACAGTTATACAGGCCTGGCATTTTCCGATACTCATTCTTCACAGAGCACAATAACGATTTCTGCTATACAATCCTTATCACTCAGTGCTTCTGGTCTATACTCACAAAATGCTCTCCAGGCCTACCACAATAGTGATGGGGACTCTCACGAGCCATGTCATTCAAATCTGCACACCAGTTGTCATAGTGGTGTGTCAGATCTATTGGAAGTTGTTGACAATTTCAATGCTATGGTGAGTCAGTCCTCTTTCAACGTTTTTGTAAAGTCTCAAAAGGATCAGCATTTCAACAGTCTGTCAAAGATTCATCTGATGGTGAAGCAAACCTAATGATGGACCTTGTAAGAGCAAAGCATGATGTTTTTTGAGCTCAGAAGGACCTTGCAGATTCAATACTACAAGAAAATGAGGTTTTGTCAAGCTTGTTAAAATTCCAAGCTGAAAGTGTGGGGAAGAGGTTGGATGATGCAGACCTTGGACTAGGACATATGCAAGTTGTCTTTAAGAGGCACAGTTGGACTCATCACACTCAGGCCCCTCTATCTGGACAAGGATGTCTGCGCGCCGGTAAGCTCATTGTACTGGTATTTGTTAGCAACTTTGCCAGGCGCTAAGGAACTTGAGTGGTGTCTGCGATGGGTGCTCTATCAAGAGCGGCGACCCGTGCATATCAGTCTCCTAGTATGGAGTGCGCTAGTTGCATTGGTCGGAGGTGGGTGCTATGTGCTGTCTCACGACCTACATTACAGAGACGAGGTTCTTGACAACGATCAAAGACGTAGAAGCGATGAGCTTCTACAAAGTTTGAATAGTGACAATAAGCTTAATGAAAAGCTTATCGAAGGAAGTTGAGGGTCGAAGATCAAGTAGATTCAAGTTAAAGAAGTACAAAGGCTATCTGCATATATTTATACGTAAGATTGAAGTGGAGCACGAATACATAAGTATCACTGGATTAAGTATGAAGTCAGATAGCCAATAAGAAGATGCATGCTCATAGATGAGTCAGAGGCATATGAACCAATGAATGCACGCATGTGCGAAAGGGAGTCATAGGTGTGGAGCTGAAGGTATAAAAGGTATGAGCCAATGAGGCGATGCACGAGTCATAGGTAGATGCAAAGGAAAAGATAAAAGGAAATACGACACCAGACTGAGCCAGAGGGCTATTTGTGTGAACCAGGGGATAGCGTGTATTGAAGCGCAGAGGAAGGCGTCGAACACAACAGAGGCATTTGAGACACAAGAAGTGCGGGGAGCATAAAGAGCATATATGAGTGCAAGGGGTACCAGAAGAGTGCATGTTTAGCGACGATGGAGGAGGCGAGCATAGGCGAGGTAGGGAGTAATGATGGCAAGCCAGATGAGGTAGCAGAAGATGAGGATGGAGGCTTTGTCAGGACGAGAGTAGATGGCGATGCATAGGAGGAAAAATGATAGTAGGGGTGCAAGAAGGTGTTCTTGTAACAGTATCCCAGGATGGACTGGTGTCTGAACACATCACAGACAACTTGGAAAATGTGCGGCATGTCACCATCTGGCTTGATTGTTTTTGTTGGTTGGTGCTTTCCTCATTTTGTTTTTATGTTTGACATATGTACTATGTGAATCCTTGCGATATTGTTTGTATGTCCAAATTATATGTTGTCACATTGGTTCATAGTTTTCAGTGTGCTACTAGTATGAGCAATGATACAATATTAGCATAGTCTTGTCCTTCATTCACCTCTGTCAATAGACACATTGTGTCTCTTTGCTTTCGGACCTGAGAAGTGGAAGCCTTGGAAGTAGAGCATGGGGGTCTGGCTTTCTATAGGCACTTGGTACAGCCCCTCAGTCGCATTATAATGCTCCAAAAGGAACTTTAATAAATTGCACAATATGGCATCAAGCGCGCAATACACAACCTCAAGTGCATGATATACCAGCTACTAGCTGTTTCACAATATATAATATGGCCCTCCAGAAGTCTAGATCATCTCTCTGATGAGCCAAGTTTCTCGAAGGGTTTGACAGCCTCCTTACAAGGCTGAAGAATTTGTCCATTCAGCAAAAATCTATCCATTCCACCACAGCTGTTTCTGGTCCTCCTCACATCTCTTTTGCTTTGTACAAGTTCCTGCATGCACCATAGGTGGGACTTCCTATGCAATGGGCTGATGATGCACATCAAGACATTCCTTGACTTTGAGTATAGTGTTTCACACAACAGACCTAATAGCATGACATTCCTCATCAGAGATATTGTTGATGCAAGCTGAAATGAGTTGCTCAAAGGTATGCAGAAAGAATTCTTTGACATTATATGTACATCAAGTGCAAGTGAGAGAATTTGTATTGGTTTGAGTGAGTAATGTTGCCGGCAAACAGCATAGACATATGCATCCTTGCAAATGTAAATGTCACTAAGCTCCAGTAGTTGAATTATGGCAATATTGGTATTTTGACAACATCAGGCCTCCATCTGCATAATATCAGCCATCAGACTAGGAATCCATGCTGGAAATCAACTGGTCAATGTAGTATGTAGCCACTTTTCATTTGACTCTGAATACCATTATGCTAGTGGAGTTACTATATTAGGTAACCCCACCCACTGCTGCACTCGTTCCCCATCTCTAATATTCTATATAGTTCATCTTTCACTGCAACTTTTCTCTCTCACCTGGAATTTAGTTTTTTTATAGAAAGTTCTAATGCAGATATTGACAAGCTCCCAAAATGTTATTTGATGACTGTCTCTGGTGCCACAGACCTATTCTCCCAGCATTCAACATTGTTGTGTTGCCAGCCACTTGATTTTGTAGAGCCCCAACCATCTGATATCATCTTGTGTGGTGTCTGCGACCCTGATAGCCCTATCTGCCCCCCTCATATTGATCCCTTGTCTGCAGATTGTTTTATTGGTGATGTGAATATTACTGTCTAATCTCTCGTACACTCTTCTATTCAGTATCTTTTCTAGTAACATACCACAAAGCATTTATTACCTATACCCTTACTACCAGACTCTATCCCCTCATATTGATCCCTACCTGGTCTGAAGATTGCTTTATTGATAAAAATATTACTGTTCAATCTCGATCCCTGCTCTACTCAGCGCTTTCCCAGTACCATACTATGGAGCTATACCTTGCTACCTGACCAAACTCACCCTGTCTATGGTGCACTCTCTTGATAATAATGCACCCATTACTACTACTTGCCAGGCCTTAAAAATCATTTGAAGCTTGGTCGCCTGTTAGAATGCTGTATTGAATCGCGCAATTTATTAAAGTTCCTTTTGGAGTGTCATAAATATCAGTATCCTAGGTACAAAGGTGAGTCATCTAGATATGGCGAGATAAGCAAATGTATGACTACCTTCAGCCTGTTGTAATGGACCAGACCCTTCAGTCCTTTTTCATGTAGAACCATGGCCCTGGATGTAAAGGTTGTAGAATCATGGCCAGCCAGTCCTTGGCCAGTCTATGTAGGATGGATGCTGGCCAGCCTCTACTATATACATATAATGGATTAGCATATAGTAAAAGCATGGCCAGCTGGTATGTGTAAAGTAGAATAGTCTACAATATATAATAGATTAGCATATGGTAAAAGCATGGCTGGCCAGTGTAACAAACATATTGTTACAATCGTATGTGCCCCTATTCATTTTCCCTTTGTTCCTTTACTTGTATGTTACGTAACATGACTGTGACTCATATGCTCAACGCATCTGTACTATAGTTGCCTTCCTTCTTTGGATACGCACTTACATTCTCACACCTCTCTTGGTCTGTGTGCACATATTGGCCTATTTAAGCACAGTGTACTTGTAGTAGATTCCCTACTTTAATCTTACTGGGTTTTACCTGGAATCTCCTTCGCTTAGGTCTCCAACCTAAGTCGTCTTGAATCGTCTCTAAGTCTAAGCACTCCTTAGCCTTAGTCTCTATTCTCGCGGATACCTCTTGGACTTATCCTTGAGGCTGAACCCTTGATCGTACTCGGAACGCGTTCCTTGTACTTTCACCTTGTCCTCTTCTGGACATTGTAAGAACTCCCAGCAGACCGTCTGTGTCTTTTCACTGTCGCTGGTGACACCACCCCAGTTCGTAACAAAAGATTAAAGTCAATTTTGATCGTCGACTATCTAGTCTTCGACCCTGAACCCTGATCGCCTAAATCAGCAGACTAGCGTACGCGTACGCTGAGCAGATTGTCAAGAAAAGCCCTCTGACAGAAGAAAGCCCTAACAGACAGCAAGACAGCGCGTGTAGGCACCGAGAAAGCATAACTCACCAGAAGAATCATCAACCATGTCGACCAAAGAATTCGAATACAAGATCGGTCAACCGATAGGTTTTGATGGAGATCGTGATAACTCTCGCGAGTTTATCCAGTCATGCAATCTGCACTTTGACATCAATGAAAAGCTTTACACCACCGACAAACAGAAGATCATCTACATAACATCCTTCATGACCGAGAAGAATGCCAAGTCTTGGAAGGAACAATTCCTTGAACACGCCCAATCTACCGACACTTCGGGACAAAAAGTTGGTTATGGGACGATGGTGGATTTTATGAAGAGCTTCAAAGAAGCATTCGAACCAGTGGATACCAGAATGACTGCGCTCACGCGTCTTAGAGATCTCAAACAAGGAACTGGAGATCTTCACACCTATGTCGCTGACTTTGAGGCACTTGCAGCCAAGGCTCATATTACCGATAACGCGACGAAGATCCAGTTCTTCCAAGATGGTCTCAACTGGGGTATCCTCACAAAGCTTTTCAATACGGGAGATGTCTCCGAGATTTTCAGAGATGTTGTGCTGCAATGCATTGCTATTGACAACGCCCATCATCGGCTTAATGCCATGAGGACACGTCATGTCCCACAACAGAAGAAGAAGAACTACGGGAATGCACGGTATATTCCGAACCGTGATTCCAACGCAATGGTCGTGGACCGAATCTCCGATATGGAGAGATCCGAATGCATGAAGAAAGGACAGTGCTTCAGATGCAGAAAGACAGGACACCGCATCCATAATTGTCCTGATAGAAAGAAGAAAACCCCGCTCCGACAAACCGAAGTCAAAGGGGAAGAAGAAGATGAAGAGACTGTACGACGGGTTGTGCAGGATTTTTGATGTGGAGAAACAAAGACTCGACATATGTTTCTCCCAATGTAATACTAAGACTTGTACGCGCTGTAGGTGAAAGAAAAGAACTTCGTGTCCCAATCACCCTCCACTCGCGTACTCGTTTGAAATCCGTCGACACTACCGCTGTTATCGATTCCGGAGCAGCAGGAACATTCATCTCAGAAGAGTTCGTGAAACTCCATCAAATCACACGACGAAAACTCAAGGAACCATTTCGAGTTACAACAGCAGATGGACTCTCATAAAAGGAGGACCAATCACGCATTACTGCCTCCTAGTGGTCAAGATTGACGATTGAACCATGTATGGAAAATTCAATATCACCAAACTCGGAAGGAGAGATCAAATCCTCCTTGGAATTCCTTGGTTACGAGCAATGAACCCAATTATAGATTGGGCTGCTGAAACGCTTATCCTTTCAAGGACAGAGAAATCAGATGAGATCGAAATCGATCTAGACGAAGATAGAAAGAAGAACGGGTTGCCTCAACTCTTCAATCATAATAGGTGGCGACATTCCCGTCTCCCGAAACCCTTTATCGAGACCCCTGAAAACCCAGAACCAGAAGTACGAATTCCACGTACTGCAGAACCCACTCCCGTGTACAACTGCCGCGAGCAGTATCACCGATTCCCCGCGTAGAGAAGCGCAAGAATGAATCTAACCCGAGCATCGGGTCGGACAAGAACCTATTGAGCAACGGCCAATAGAAGAACAGAAACAGGGAAAGAGAAAACCTGAAGAAGAACTCCCAGGGCGAGACACCAATGTACCGAAACTATCCAAGTTCTTCGTTCCCCCGAAAACTCTTTCAGCTTCAATAGAAGAAATCCCTGACACAGAAGAACCCGTGCCCTCGTTGATCCCAACCGAGGATGATGACCAATTCGATACCATGAATGACGTCTGGCATGCACCAGAAGTACGCGAAATTTCCTCGTATGAACTAGGAGATGGAGAATTTCTTGTGGAATACGACACCAATGGAGTTGGCATGAGGATCATAGAAGAAGTATCCATGGATACACCATTGACACGTGATGGAACTTCCCAATTCGAACAATCCCCCAACTACTCCACAACTCCACTCCCTCCTCCGAAATACAGTAACAAAGCTCAGGAATTGGCTACGGACGAGAAGGAAAAGACAAAGAAATCCTTCGAAGAATTGGTCCCGGATTATTTGCACGACTTCGCAGACGTCTTTGCTAAAGACGGGCTGAACAAACTGCCCCCCGAACGCCCTGGTATCGATCATCGAATCGACACCAAACCCGGTTTTATTCCTCGCACGTCTAAGGTCTACCCGTTATCGGAAAAAGAACGCGCTGCCGTCAAAACATTTATCGATGAAAACGTTGCGAAAGGCTTCATCTCAGAATCGAAATCACCCCAAGCCAGTGGTTTCTTCTTTGTAGGAAAGAAAAGCGGAGAACTACGTCCCTGTCAAGACTATCGCTACATCAATGATTGGACAGTCAAGAATGCATACCCGCTTCCACTCCCTATTTCCCTTGTCGCACGTCTTCATAACGCACAGTTCTTTACGAAAATGGATATCCGGTCCGGTTATAACAACATTCGCATCCATCCTGACGACAGGTGGAAAGCTGCTTTTACCACGGAATTTGGCCTCTTTGAACCGAACGTCATGTTCTTCGGCCTCTGTAATTCCCCAGCAACTTTTCAAGCATACATGAATCGCACCTTTCAACAAGAAATCAATGAAGGATGGATGGTTATCTATATGGACGATATCCTGATTTTCTCTACGACAATGCAGAACACCGTGAACGGACCAGACGAGTTTTGATGAAGATAAGGAAAGAACATCTGTTCTTGAAACCGGAGAAATGCACCTTCGATGCCGAAGAAGTGGAATACCTCGGAATGATAATTCGCCCCGGACAAGTTGCTATGGACACCGCCAAGACCAAGGGAATCTCCGAATGGCCAATCCCGAAATCTGTAAAAGATGTTCGGTCATTCCTCGGTTTTGCAACTTCTACCGCACGTTCATTTCACACTATTCTGACATCGCTAGACCCCTTATCGATTTGACAAAGAAAGATAAGGCCTTTGAATGGTCAACCGAATGTATGGACACCTTCGAAGAATTGAAACGACGCTTCACTTCCCAACCGGTACTCCGTAACCCTGATCCTTCCCGACAATTTGCTATTGCTACCGACGCTTCGCTCGTAGCAACTGGAGGAGTTCTCCTGCAGACTGATGAGAATGGTGTTTATCACCCTTGTGCATACCTCTCACAGTCTTTGAACCCCGCAGAACGCAATTACCAGATCTTTGATCGGGAACTCCTTGCCATGATCCGGGCATTGAACGAATGGCGTCATTATCTCGAAGGAAACCCACACCCCGTCCTGGTATTCACCGACCATAAGAACCTTCTGTACTTTAGAAGTGCACAGAAGCTCACCCGCCGCAAGCACGTTGGCAATTGATTTGTCTATTTACGACATCGAACTGCATCACGTTGCAGGTACTAAATTAGCAGTACCTGATGCACTATCCCGCCGGCCTGATTATGACTCTGGCAAAGACGATAACGAGGACCAGACCCTCCTCCCTGACGCTCTATTCGTTCGTCTTATTGACACCGACTTGAAGGATGTGCTTCATCCTCTGACCCCCTCGACGACCCTGTCTTCAAGACGGCTCTGATGCCCTTGATGGCGTGTGCCTCCCCTATGAAATCGGCACTCTCTGATTGGAAGATTGAGGAGAACGTCCTCTATTTTAAGAATCGCGCTTATATTCCCCGGCGCATCGCTCCGATATCCTGAAAAGGTATCATGATCATCCTACCGCGGACACCCCGGTAGATTCAAAACTGAAGAACTCGTAAACGGGAAGCCTGGTGGCCTGCTATGGGCTCTTATATTCGGAAATACGTTGAGGGTTGCGCCCTTTGTCAGCAAATGAAAGCGGATACTCATCCCGTTCGGCCCCCGCTCACGCCATTCCTTCGTCGGCTGTTCGCCCGTTCTCCCAAGTCTCTGTCGACCTTATCACTGACCTCCCTGTCTCTGGAGGCTTTGACAGTATCATGGTCGTGGTAGACCATGGCCTTACGAAGGGGGTAATTATTATCCCTTGTTTGAAAACTATCACGTCAGAAGGTGTGGCCAAGCTATTTTTAAACATGTGTACCGACGATTTGGACTCCATGACAAAGTTATCTCGGATCGAGGACCGCAATTCCTATCTCGCTTCTCAAAGGAACTTGCCCGACTTCTCGACTACGTCATCGCTCCATCCACGGCTTACCACCCGCAGACTGATGGTCAAACGGAAAGGCTAATCAAGAACTTGAACATACCTCGCATTTATTGCGCAACAACCCCGAAGATTGGGTAGAACACTACCAATCGCCGAATTCGTCCACAACCACCGAAAACACGATGCAAGGAATGCATCACCCTTCTATTTGATGATGGGATATGAACCACGCGCTATCCCTCATCTATCCCTGATTCATCCGTCCCCGCAGCAGAAGATCGAGTACGATCTCTGCAGAAGATAAGAGAAGAAGCAATCGCCTGTCACAACATTGCTATGCAGACAATGGCCGAACGATCCCGAGGAGATAAGTACATCCCATGGAAGATCGAGATAAGGTTTGGCTATCCGCCGCTAATCTTAGACTTAAACTCCCATCAAGGAAATGGCACCGAAACGATACGGACCTTTCCCGATCATCGAGTCTTATCACCCATCACGTTCACACTCAAGCTCCTCCGCAATGGAAGATTCACCCTACGTTCCATGCTTCTGTCTTATCATCCTATAGCGAAACAGACGTACACGGACCGAATTCCCTGAACCCCCACCTGATATCATCGAAGAGAAGAAGAATATGAAATCGAAGCAATTCTTTCCACAAAGGAACCGGCAATCGCCGACGTTATCTGTTTCCTGGAAAGGATATCCATCGGGAGATAACGAATGGCTCCCAGAAAAGAACTTGAAGAACTCCGCTCGAATCTGAATGCTTATAAGAAGCAACACGCCCTCTGATTATCTTCAGTCAATCAACCGCATCAGCACTTGATCACTACAACCACATTGAAATGTCTTTCCCCACTGCTTACATTACACCCGTCGTCGCTGCCACCAATGACTCGACTCTGAAACTGAACATACGGAACCCTCACCACTGAAATCGATAACTCCTCTTACATCGAAGCCGCCATTCTCTGCGAGGGACATGCCCTCGAAATCGAAAGAATCCTTACTGAAAGAGGCGCCTTCCCTGCTCTCCTCATCGTCAACATCATTCGTATGCAGCCCTCATTGAAGCCACTGCCAAGAAACAACGGAAATTACTCTCCGTCACCGCTTCCTTCATCTTCAAAAACGCATTCGTGCTTACGCTATGTTGCTTCTTCCCGATTCCTTTAAGAATGATGTTGAAGAAGCTATTCACATCATTGCCGAGCGTCGAGCAGGTGTTGCTCGACCTCCCTCTCCGCAGGAAGATACGCCACTTCCTATCCCAGCACCCTCTTCTTCACGCGCTTATTCTAGTCTTGACGCCTTTACTGGCTTATACACTGCTGTCCAAGAGATCGGACAACTTACAACAAGTCGTCGAAACCATCCACAGTCAGTCGCTGAAACAAGACAGCTAGAAACTTAGTGGAAGAAGCTATTACCGATCTACAGCAACCAAAGTAACCTTGCCTCTCCACGAACCCCATCTCCATTCAACGACCAACCTCACCGCCCCCATTACAGTCTCTCATGACCACCCGCATGGCTATATGAACCATGCACAGAAACCAGTGAAGCCGCAAACTATTAGGATCTCCCCACTGAGTTGGTAACACTAGGTCCTCGACTCGCGACCTCATATACACCCTCCTATGTCTATCCATCGTCATTCGTCCTATGGACCCATTTCACCAGTCTTAGTAAAAGATTTCGGCATCACTTCCCCTCTTCTTCCACCGAACTTCTTGCAGCTGCTGAACGTGAGTCACCCCAGATCTCCCCGAATCAGCATACACGTTGTCCTCCGCTCAACAGGCCAACTTAAGCGGCAGAACACCCTTGCCTTAAAACGTATGACGAAGAAAAGGAAAGAAACGCGCCAGATCCACTAGTCCACCCATCATTCCCCATCTCCCTTACGCAAAGTCTCTTCTAACCCTGACGAAACATGAAATGCCGCGTCTGTGGATTCTAGGACATCGTCAAAAGAACTGTGCGGAATATCAGTGCAAGGTTTGCAGATATTGGTCGCCCACTCATTTATCCCTCTACTGCCCCAACCGAGTTGGGCCTCCTCCCTTCGAGTAACTTGGAAAGATGAGGGATTTTACGAGCACTTCGTGCTTGGGAAAAGCACTTGACGATGAACGTATTCAGCAGAGAAAAGAAGGACTCTAAACGACGCGCTGGTTTGGAGAAGCTAAGTACATGATGAGTGGGTCCTTTGCTGACGAAGACTACGAATGGAGCGATGACCCCGTTTACTATGCGAATCAAGATGAGTAAAGTCGGTGACTTTACGTGTAAAAGGGGGTAATGTTACAATCGTATGTGCCCCTATTCATTTTCTTTTTCTTTACCTTGTATTTACGTAACATGACTGTGACTCATATGCTCAACGCATCTGTACTATAGTTGCCTTCCTTCTTTGGATACGCACTTACATTCTCACACCTCTCTTGGTCCTGTGCGCACATATTGGCCTATTTAAGCACAGTGTACTTGTAGTAGATTCCCTACTTTAAATCTTACTGGGTTTTACCTGGAATCCCCTTCGCTTAGGTCTCCAACCTAAGTCGTCTTGAATCGTCTCTAAGTCTAAGCACTCCTTAGCCTTAGTCTCTATTCTCGCGGATACCTCTTGGACTTATCCTTGAGGCTGAACCCTTGATCGTACTCGGAACGCGTTCCTTGTACTTTCACCTTGTCCTCTTCTGGACATTGTAAGAACTCCCAGCAGACCGTCTGTGTCTTTTCACTGTCGCTGGTGACGCCACCCCAGTTCATAACACATATTGGCACTGGCCTTGAAACCCTACCTTTTAGCACTTGTCTGACGTCTATAGGAGTTATTACTTGTCCATGGCCATCTTTACCCCTTTAGCATTGCTGGCAGCATCCCACGCTTACCACACACTGTCCCAACTGCTGCACCACATTTCATGTACGGATGTCCTTCCATGTCCTTGCTGCATCCACATAGCTCCATTTGGTGCGTAGTTTGTACATGGCCGTTTATCACTGATTCCATGGCAAGTCTTATTACATGTTTGCCTCATGCCACAGCTGCCTCATGCTACGTTTACATACAGCAGTTACTGCACTCAAGCACTACTGATTTTGCCTAAAGCATTCTGAGTACATATGATTTAGGATATAAGCACTGCGTAGCCCACACGATACAGTACCTTATTTTTCACTGTACTATAGCTCAGGATTAGTGTCTAGCTCTGGATCTACCCAGTAGTAGACTTAGTCTTTAAAGTTCTTTACCACTCGTTGATCGATTTCGCTCGTTCACTGTTACTGCTGGCACACCGCTAGATTCTTGACCCCTATTCTGACTGAACTTCATGCTCACCACTACTTTACCACTGAAAGTACCACAGTTTTCTTTGCACTGCTCGCAACCATACCGCTACCGCTGATATTATCGCTCATCAGCGCTTGCTCAACGACACTGTTACTGACATTGTTTCAACGGCACTAGTAGTGCTACTTACCATGCTAGTTCCTGCAACATCACCACTAGCTGCGGCAGCTTACCGTTGACTACGACGCTACATCTGCTCACTGGTTTGACTTGAATTAAACTATACTAACAGGCATCTCCCTTTAGGGTCGAACACTCTTGTTTGACAAGTGAAGCAGACTAGACAGAGCGCAAGACCACATATACTAACTTAGGAGGTAGTTTTACTAGAGCCCAGGTTAGGTTGTATCTTTACATCAGCTGGTCTAAAGGTTTAGACCTACACACTGGCCAGCCTTATTTCTACACGTAGATGTAAACTGCCAGTGCACTAGGTCTGGCTAGTCCACTAGTTTTAGATCTGGCTACTGCACTAGCTTTAGAACCTACACACCAGCCAGCCTTGCTTCTACATGAGTAGATGCAACTGGCCAGTTCAAAGGTTGAGATGTACTAGCTGGCCAGCCTTATTTCTTTAGGTCAGTCTATAAGCTGGCCAGCCTTGCTTCAGGCCAGTTTGGCATCTACCTATGCAGAAATAAGGCTGGCTGGTGTGTAGGTCTCAACCTTTGAACCAGCCAGGTGCATCTACTCATGTAGAAGGAAGGCTGGCCGGCTTGTGGTCTGAGCCTAGTGCACTGGCCAGTCTGCAACTGCCTATGTAGCAGCAAGGCTGGCCAGTGTAAAGATACAACCTAACCTGGGCTGTAGATAAACTACCTCCTAAGTTAGTGTTAGTATGTGAGTCTTGTGCTCCGTCTAGTCTGCTTCACTTGTGAAGAACAAAAATGTTCAACCCTAAAGGGGATGCCTGTTAGTATAGTCTAATCCAAGTCAAGCCAGTGAGCAAATGTAGTGTTGTGGTCAGTGGTAAGATGCCGCGGTTAGCGAAGATGCTGCTGTAAAGATACAACTAGCCTGGGCTGTAGATAAACCACTGCTAAACTAGTATGTGAGTCTTGCGCTAAGTTGCCATGGTCAGCAATGATACCGCCGGAACTAGCATCGTGTGTAGCGGTGCTACCGTGGTCGAGATATGGTCAGTAACAGTTGCATCGAGTGATAATATCAGTGGTAACGGTAAAGCTGCGAGTGGTGTGAAGAAACAGTAAAGAAAGCCGCAGTACTTCCAGCGGTAAAGCAGCGGTGCGTGAGAAGTTTAGTCAAAATAAGAGTCAAAAGTGTAGCAGTATGCCAGTGGTAATGGAGAACGAGCGTGATGGATTAATGAGCGATAAGAAAACTTTAAAGACTATGTCCACTACTGGGTAGATCCAGAGCTAGACAATAATTCCTGACCTATAGTACATGCAATGGTGTAAATAAGGTACTTGTATCATGCGGGGTACGCGGTGCTTATATCCTAAATTGTATGTACTCGGAATACTCTAGGCGAGATCAGTAGTGCTGGAGTGTAGTAACCACTGTAAGTAAACATAGTGTGAGGTGCTGCGGCACGAGGCAACATGTAATAAGGCTTGCTGTGGAATCAGTGATAACAAACATTAAAACAAACAACGCACCAAATGGAGCTATGCAGATGCGGCAAGGACATGGGAGACATCAGTACATGGAATGTGGTGCGGCAGTCGGTATGGTGTCGCGTAAGCGTGGGATGCTGCCGGTAATGCTAAATGGTAAGATGGCCATGCATAGAGGGAAAAGTAAAAGTACCGGAATGTGCGAAGAGTCCTTTTTAACATGTGCGTGAATGGCCGGAATACATAGTGAGAACGGTAGCGAGATAGAGATATTTAGCTAAGAGGCACGCAGCAAGCAAGCGGCATCACGGAAGGTAAGTCAAGTCTTGCCGTAGCTTTAAGTAACGGCAGAAACGAATATGCTACGCACAATGGATCTTAGACGGAAATGGAATGGACAGGAGGACATTGTAGCGAGATTCGGTAAGGGGGCAAGGATCCATGGAGCGAAAATGGTACCGGCGAAGCGAAAAGGGGTAATGCTCGCTATAGGGGTTTTCTCGTAGCTGCTGTAGACGGTAATGAGACACTTGTCTAAAACAGCACTTTCATGGTCAGATGACTTTGTTTGCTACAGCGTAGTTACCTTGCTTCTGCCATTACTCAACCTACAGCAGATTTACCTTACATTCTCAAGGGGCCGCTGCAACACTGTGCACCTCTTTATTAAAGTAACCTGTTTATTTTCTTTCTTGCTACTGGACTCGCATAGCTATCTTGTATGTGCTTGCATATTAAAAAGGACTGAACATACATACCATTACTTTTACTTCCCGTTACATTCCTTCACTAGGACTTAGTATCTGAAACGCTCACTAGTTGCAATCCATTTGCTTTTGAACTCTCCTCTGTTTGAACATTGCTCTTAGATTTTAACTGCCGGTAACTTTACCCGCTTGAAGTACCGCACAACTTTGACTTCGCTACTCGTAACTGGACTGTGGCAGTGATCTCGCTGGTCATTTTCTCTCTCTTTCTGTGTTCTAGCTCATATGGAGTTGCGGCTACCGCTACCGCACTGCCAGTGGTAATAACATTTTGTCTTGCTCAAGTAACTTTGTTCTTGCTCTTGCTAGCTAACCGTTTGCAGCTATCCTTACCCCGCGTGTACCGCTGACACTGCGCTAGTACCGCCACTAACCTCGGAAGTCGGAATTTCTCGTTTCCTTATTAGTATTTCCTTGTTTCCTTTGCACTAACATAGAAGGAATTGCTTATATTTGCAGTCCTCTTGGGTCAAATATCTCACTCGCACCTTCAGTAGGATTAACACTGCGCTCATACTTAGGCCAGTGCTAGTTTCTTTGTTTCACCAGCTTGGGCTAAGTGATATATACAATCATAATGGCCAACGGTGTACCTACAATGTAAAAACCACCCAGCTGGTCCTATACCTTGGCCTCATTACTATCCTGGCCAGATGCAGATTGTATGTGTAGAGTTATGCTAGCCAGGCCATGTGATGGATATACACATACTGCAGTCACTTTATGCCTGTATAATACATACAGCCGAGGTTGAAATATCCCTGTTCTACACAGGCCAGCTGATGTGGGCCCATCAATGTATTGTTGTGTTTAAATACAGGTGGGCCGATGTCAAGTGTATATGTGATACCAACAGTGGGCCCATAGTATGTGGTATAGTAGATAAGTGTACACTTTCCTATTGCCTTTGGTAGGTATTTTATGGTAGGTAGTGTATCAAACATGTACCTGATATGAACAGGTGGGCCTATCACAAGTGTATATCTGATACCAACAAGTGGGCCAGTTGAAATGTGTATGTGATACCAACAGTGGGCCCATAGGATGTAGTATAGTGGATAAGTTTACACTTTCTATTGACATTGGTAGGTGGTGTATGTTTTAAACAACGCATCCAGACAACAACACCACTACTTTGGTACATGGTCAAGTCAAAGCCAAAAGCCTGGAGTCCTCCAAAGACATCCTCTTTGCTTAGATGGGAGGACAAAAGAACTTCTTCAGGAGATACAGGACAATCTGTCAAAGTTCAATGTTGCAATAGAACACCTTCAGTTCATTCATCCCCCAGGAAATCGCCTACCAAGCAGTATAAACGTCAGTGAATTCAACTTGGAGCCTTGTCAGCTTCGCAAGTCCATGGCAAGCTCATCATTCACTTGCCTGGTCTCATTTACTGACACTGAGTATCAAGAGTCAAAATGACTATCTATCTGAGTGGCAGTACAGACCAAGGACTACTTGGACTTGCTCTGTCTGTCCAAAGGATGGAGTCTACAGATGTCACAGCTGTATGGGTGAGCTGCTCTTCTGCACTCATTGCTGCAGGACGGTTCACCACCTCATGCCTTTCCATTTGATCAGTCAATGGACTGGGGATTCTTCAAGGACACTTCTTTGATCAAGATCAGGCTGGAAATCCACCTTGGTCACCAGGGAGTGCCTTGTCCCAAAGCAACTGAAGAGTGGTACAACACAGATGATGAAGGAGAGTATTTCACCAAAGGCCCATAGGTACCTTTGGTCAATGATCTTGGATGATGATGGTGGTGGATACATTGGGGCTCCACTCCTTAATGATCATATTCTGTCAATGTGCCAACTCTCTGAGTCCTGACATGCAACTATTCAAAACAGGTCTCTTCCCGGCATCTTCACTTCCCCAAAGACAGCATTCACATTTGCAGTGCTGGATGACTTCCTGTTGGATAACCTGGAATGTGGGACTTCGGCGATGAACTACTACAGTAAATTAAGGAGAATCACATCCAGCATGTTTCCTTATCTAGTTCCTGTGAGTGCTGTGGATGTCCTTCTACAATGGCCAAAGGATTGATATAGGGAATTGATGAGGGTGGACAGGCAGTGGAGACAGCTGAAGCAGCTCAAGTGGCATGGGTTCAGTTATGAGAAGTGAAAGCCAAAGGCAGGGGAGCTTGCTCTGTTCTGTCTGCAGTCTGCAGCCTGGGGTAGATGTCAATTTGGCAGAAAAGAATGCGGCTGATCCTGCCATGGCTGAATTTAAGATCCTTGGTGATGGATGGCAATTTCAAGGCCAAGCATATGTTTCCAGCAAATCGACCGACAAGGTAGCATTGACCAATGGCTGTTACAATTGTACATGCCCCTATTCATTTTCCTCTCATCTTTACCTTGTATATTATGTAACACACATCTCGACTCGTATTCTCAATGCATCTGTACTATAGTCGCCTTCCATCTTTGGATATGCACTTGCATTCTCACATCTCTCTTGGTCCATGCGCACATATTGGCTTATTTAAGCACGCTGTATTACACTTGTGTACTTTACTTTAATCTTACTGTCTCCAACCTAAGTTGTCTAAATTGTTTCTAAGTCTAAGCCACTCCTTAGCCTTAGTCATTATTCCTGATTGTCTTTGAGTCGCAACTCTTTGACTTGAACCTGTACTCGGAACCCTCCGTGTACTCTCATCCTCATTTTCTTTTGAACATAGTAGAACTTCCCAGCAGACCGGCTGTGTCTTTTCACTGTCGCTGGTGACACCATCCCAGTTCGTAACAATGGCCTTGGCTTTATGGTTGGTGATGCATGGTACAAAATGCATCTCACAGAGGCAAAGGATATTGTAAATTTGTCTGACTGCAACAATCACCCAGTGGTCAACCAGGCAAATGCTTCACATGACAAGCTGGAAGCCATGGGATAGGTGGGTGTGCTTATGCTAGACACAGCTGTTTTGTCCCACATTCGATGGTGGACTTTCAGAAGGGGGAAAGGTTCGCCGACCATATTGTAACTTGCTTGATATGAACTGATTCTTTGGTCGGCAAAGGCAGATGAACATGGACTACACACTGTGTCCAAGCTCTGGGGTACAAGGCCAATGGAATTGACCAGGCATTGACTTTCTATGACATCAATTGTCAATACCACGAGCATCTCCACCAGCGGGTTGATGGGTCACCTTATCTCGACCTTCCATGGGGCATGGAGGTTATCCCTGGCATTGGGCTCTGGCATGTCCACAGCTGTCAAGACAATTCTATGTATGGTATGCATCAAACTTCATCACTGGTGCTGCCAGGATCGATGGTGAAATTATGGAGACTCTGTGGGCACCCTTAAACATTATATCACCATTGGCGAGGGGAATGTCAACCCCCCACTGAAAGGAATGTTTGGATTTTCAAATGAATGACTGCAATTTTATGAAGATGATGCACATCAGTGAGCTATGTCATTTGACTGATATCACAAATTCACATTCATTCAGGTAAGTTCCTCTGCCAAAAATTCAAGGAAGCTGTGCAGGGAGTCTGAGATAGCCAATATGCATTTGACCAATTGAGCAAGACCACTGATGATGATACTCTTATCAAATGGGAAGTAGATGCTGCTGCAGCTCAGGATGACCGCCTCCATAATCCCAGCGTCATGGACATATATGAAGTTCAATTGACTAAAGGTCTGTGGCAATAGAATAACCATTACTATATGCTCATGGATTGGCAAAGCACTGACAAGGAAACAACAAGAGTTGCACTTGTTGAACCATCAGCCAAGATGGCCTGCCAGTAAGATACATTGTGGTGCTGCAACATGGCTAGTATCTGGAATAAACTGGAGGAGGCGCAAGTTGCCCTCCTGATTGATGCAAATAAACTGGGAAACAGCTGACTGATGCTGAGAAGCTAGCAGTAGCTCAGCACCAAGACAGACTGCAAGGTAAAATTGATGAATTTGTCAGGGTGGCAGTGACATTTCTCGGCGATCAATTAGACAGCTATGACCAGTTGGACCTCATGATCATGATGTTGGATACTGCAGATTTAGATTATGCAGGGTCATCATCTGATGATCTTGATTGGCCAGATGACGAAGACTGATATGACATGCTGGTCAAGTTTCAATCCCAAGACCATGGTAATTTCACTGCCCTCCAACATTGGTATTGAAAGATGTGCCAAGTGGGGCGTCGCCGACCTGGTACTGCAAGAAATATTATTGAGAGAAGGTCAAGCAAATGATGCATTGGCATGCCATCAGGGTTAACATAGCTGACAAGGCTGTTCTCTTTCGCACCACAGTTTGGTTGGCAAAGTCACAAGCTCGGTCAACCAGGGCATGGGCCCGGGTGCACTCGGTGGACCAATGTTTACGAACTGGGGTGGCGTCACCAGCGACAGTGAAAAGACACAGGCGGTCTGCTGGGAGTTCTTACAATGTTCAAAAGAGAACAAGGTGAAAGTACAAGGAACGGTTCAGAGTACGATCAAAGGTTCAGCCTCAAAGACAAGTCTAAGAGGTATCCACGAGAATAGAGACTAAGGCTAAGGAATGCTTAGACTTAGAGACGATTCAAGATGACTTAGGTTGGAGACCTAAGCGAAGGAGATTCCAGGTAAAACCCAGTAAGATTAAAGTAGGGAATCTACTACAAGTACACTGTGCTTAAATAGGCCAATATGTGCGCACAGACCAAGAAGGGTGTGAGAATGTATGTGCGTATCCAAAGAAGGAAGGCAACTATAGTACAGATGCGTTGAGCATATGAGTCAGAGTCATGTTATGTAATATACACGGTAAATGAGGTAAGAAAATGAATAGGGGTACGTACGATTGTAACATTACCCCTTTTTACGCGTAAAGTCACCGACTTTACTCACTTTGATTCGCATAGTAAATGGGGTCATCGCTAAACTCATAGTCTTCATCAGCAAACGACCCACTCATCATATACTTGGCTTCTTCAAGACCAGCGCGATGCTTAGAGTCCTTCCTCTTTTCTTTCCGAATATGTTCTTTCGTCAAGCTGCTTCTCGCAGGTACGAAGTGCGTCATAGAATCCTTCATCCTTCCAGGTAAGGTCGAAGGGAGGAGGTCCGACTCGATGAGGACAATAAAGAGATAAATGAGTGGGCGACCAGTATCTGCAAATCTTGCACTGATATTCTGCGCAATTCTTCTGACGGTGGCCTAGCAAGCCACAGATTCGGCACTTCATATTCTCATCAGGATTGGAATGAACTGCGCGCAAGGGGGATGGAGAGATGATGGGTGTGGGACTGGTGGATCTGGCGCGCTTCTTTCCCTTGTTCTTCCTCATACATTTTAAGGCAAGGGTGTTGGTTCGCTTAAGTTGCGCCTGCTGGGTGGAGGATAATGTGTATGCTGACGCAGGAAGGTCCGGAGTAATTGCTCGTTCAGCAATCGCGAGAAGTTCGGCGGAGGAGGAAGAGAGGTGGTGCCGAAATCTTTTACTAGGACTGGTGAAACGGGGTCCATAGGACCAAACGACGATGGGATAGACATAGGGGGGTGTATATGAAGGTCGCGGAGTCGAGGACCTAATGTTACCAGTTCAGTGGTAGAGATTCCTAATAATTTCGCAGCTTCGACCTGTTCTTCTGTGCATGGTTCATACAGCCATGCGGGATGGTCATAAGAGACGGTAATGGGGGGTGGTGAGGTTGGTCGTTGAATCGGGGATGGGGTTCGTGGAGATGCAAGGTTGCTTTGCGTCTGCTGCAGATCGGTAATAGTTTCTTCCACTAGGTTTTTGGCTGCTCTTGTTTCAGCGACCGACCGTTGAATGGTTTCGACGACTTGGTTTGTAAGTTGTCCGATCTCTTGGACAGCAGTGTATAAGCCAGTAAAGGCATCAAGACTAGTATAAGCGCGTGAAGAAGAGGGTGCTGGGATAGGAAGTGGCGTATCTTCCTGCGGAGAGGGAGGTCGAGCAACACCTGCTCGACGCTCGGCAATGATGTGAATAGCTTCTTCAACATCATTCTTAAAGGAATCGGGAAGAAGCAACATAGCGTAAGCACGAATGCGTTTTTGAAGATGAAGGAAGCGGTGGCGGAGAGTAATTTCCGTTGTTTCTTTGGCAGTGGCTTCAATGAGGGCTGCGATACGAATGTTGTTGACGATGAGGAGGGCAGGGAAGGCGCCTCTTTCAGTAAGGATTCTTTCGATTTCGAGGGCATGTCCCTCGCAGAGAATAGCGGCTTCGATGTAAGAGGAGTTATCGATTTCAGCAGTAAGGGTTCCGTATCGTTCAGTTTCAGAGTCGGAGTCATGGTGGCAGCGACGACAGGTGTAATGTAAGCAGTGGGGAAAGACATTTCGAAGTGGTAGTTTAATCAGGTGCTTGACGCGAGTTTGATTTGACTGAAGAAAATCAAAGGGCGTGTTGCTTCTTATAAGCATTTAGGATTTGAGCGGAGTTCTTCAAATTCTTTTCTGGGAGCCATTCGTTATCTCCTGATGAGTATCCTTTCCATGACACAAGATAACGTCGGCGATTGCCGGTTCCTTTGTGAGAAAGAATCGCTTCAATTTCATATTCTTCTTCTTCTTCGATGATATCAGGGGGTGGTTCAGGGAAATTCGGTCCGTGTACGTCTGTTTCGCTATAGGATGATAAGACAGAAGCATGGAACGTGGGATGAATCTTCCACTGCGGTGGGAGCTGGAGCGTGAACGTGATGGGAGATAAGACATCGATGATCGGGAAGGGTCCGTATTGTTTCGGGGCGAGCTTCTTTGATGGGAGCTTAAGTCTAAGATTGGCGGCAGATAGCCAAACCTTATCTCCGATCTTCCATGGGGTGTACTTATCTCCTCGGGATCGTTCGGCCATTGTCTGCATTGCAATATTATGGCATGCGATCGCTTCTTCTCTTATCTTCTGCAAAGATCGTACTCGATCTTCTGCTGCGGGGACTGATGAATCAGGGATAAGATGAGGGATGGCGCTGGTTCGTATCCCATCATCAGATAGAAGGGTGATGCATTCCTTGCATCATGTTTTCGGTGGTTATGGACGAATTCGGCGATTGCTAGGTGTTCTACCCAATCTTCGGGGTTGTTACGGCAGTAAATGCGGAGGTATGTTTCAAGTTCCTGATTTAGCCTTTCGGTTTGGCCATCAGTCTGTGGGTGGTAAGCCGTGGATGGAGCGATGACGTAGTCGAGAAGTCGGGCAAGTTCCTTTGAGAAGCGAGATAGGAATTGCGGTCCTCGATCCGAGATGACTTTGTCGTGGAGTCCGAATCGTCGGTAGACATGTTTTAAAAATAGCTTGGCCACACCTTCTGACGTGATAGTTTTCAAACAAGGGATAATAATTACCCCCTTTGTAAGGCCATGGTCTACCACGACCATGATACTGTCAAAGCCTCCAGAGACGGGGAGGTCAGTGATAAGATCAACGGAGACTTGGGAGAATGGGCGAACAGCCGATGAAGGAATAGGTGAGAGCGGAGGACGAACGGGAATGAGTATCTGCTTTCATTTGCTGACAAAGGGCGCAACCCTCGACGTATTTTCGAATATAAGAGCCCATTGCAGGCCACCAGGCTTCTCGTTTTACGAGTTCTTCAGTTTTGAATCTACCGGGGTGTCCCGCGGTAGGATGATCATGATACTTTTCAGGATATCGGAGCGATGCGCCGGTGGGATGTAAGCGCGGTTCTTAAAATAGAGGACGTTCTCCTCGACCTTCCAATCAGAAAGTGCCGATTTCATGGGGGGAAGACACATGCCATCAAGGGCATCAGATGCTGTCTTAAGACAGGGTCGTCGAGGGGGTCAGAGGATGACAGTACATCCTTCAAGTCGGTATCAATAAGCCGAACGAATAGAGCATCAGGGAGGAGGGTCTGGTCCTCGTTATCGTCCTTGCCGGAGTCATAGTCGGGCCGGCGGGATAGTGCATCAGGTACTGCCAATTTAGTACCTGCAACGTGATGCAGTTCGATGTCGTAAATAGACAAAATCAATTGCCAACGTGCTTGGCGACGGGTAAGCTTCTGTGCACTTCTAAAGTACAGAAGGTTCTTGTGGTCGGTGAATACCAGGACAGGGTGAGGGTTTCCTTCGAGATAATGACGCCATTCATTCAGTGCCTGGATTACGGCAAAGGAGTTCCCGATCAAAGATTTGGTAATTTCGTTCTGCGGGGTTCAACGACTGTGAGAGGTATGCGCATGGTGATAGACACCATTCTCATCAGTTTGCAGGAGAACTCCGCCAGTTGCTACGAGCGAAGCGTCGGTAGCAATGGCAAATTGTCGGGAAGGATCAGGGTTACGAAGTACCGGTTGGGAAGTGAAGCGTCGTTTCAATTCTTCGAAGGTGTCCATACATTCGGTTGACCACTCAAAGGCCTTATCTTTCTTTGTCAAATCGATAAGGGGTCGAGCGATGTCAGAATAGTGGGAAATGAACGTGCGGTAGAAGTTGCAAAAACCGAGGAATGACCGAACATCTTTTACAGATTTCGGGATTGGCCATTCAGAGATTCCTTTGGTTTTGGCAGTGTCCATAGCAACTTGTCCGGGGTGAATTATCATTCCGAGGTATTCCACTTCATCTGCATCGAAGGTGCATTCTCCGGTTTCAAGAATAGGTGTTCTTTTCGTATTTTCATCAGAACTCGTCTGGTCCGTTCACGGTGTTCTGCCATTGTTGTAGAGAAAATCAGGATATCGTCCATATAGATAACCATCCATCCTTCATTGATTTCTTGCTGAAAGGTGCGATTCATGTATGCTTGAAAAGTTGCTGGGGAATTGCAAAGGCCAAAGAACATGACGTTCGGTTCAAAGAGGCCAAATTCCGTGGTAAAAGCAGCTTTCCACCTATCATCAGGATGGATGCGAATGTTGTTATAACCGGACCGGATATCCATTTTCGTAAAGAACTGTGCGTTATGAAGGCGTGCGACAAGGGAAATAGGGAGTGGAAGCGGGTATGCGTTCTTGACTGTCCAATCATTGATGTAGCGATAATCTTGACAGGGACGCAGTTCTCCGCTCTTTTTTCCCACGAAGAAGAAGCCACTAGCTTGAGGTGACTTTGATTCCGAGATAAAACCTTTCGCAACGTTGTCATCGATAAACGTTTTGACAGCAGCGCGTTCTTTTTCTGATAGCGGGTAGACCTTAGATGTGCGAGGAATAAAACCGGGTTTGGTGTCAATCCTATGATCGATACCAGGGCGTTCGGGGGGAAGTTTGTTTAATCCGTCTTTAGCAAAGACGTCTGCGAAGTCGTGCAAATAATCCGGGACCAATTCTTCGAAGGATTTCTTTTTCTTTTCCTTCTCGTCCGTAGCGAATTCCTGAGCTTTGTTACTATATTTCGGGGGAGGAGGTGGAATCGAAGAATAGGGAGAGGATCGTTCAAGGTGAGAAGTTCCATCCCGTGTTAAGGGTGTATCCATGGATACTTCTTCTATGATCCTCATGTTAATCCCGTCGGTGTCATATTCCACAAGAAATTCTCCTTCTCCTAGTTCATAAGAGGAAATTTCGCGTACTTCTGGTGCATGCCAGACGTCATGCATGGTGTCAAATTGGTCGTCATCCTCAGTTGGGATCAATGAGGGCACGGGTTCTTCTTTATCGGGGATTTCTTCAATTGAAGCTGAAAGAGTTTCGGGGGAACGAAGAACTTAGATAGTTTCGGTACATTGGTGTTTCTTCCTGGGAGTTCTTCTTCCGGTTTCCTTTTTCCTTGCTTCTGTTCTTCTATTGGCCGTTGCTCAATAGGTTCTTGTCCGGCCGATGCTCGGTTCAGATTCAATCTTATGTTTCTCTGCGCGGGGAATTGGTGACATTGCTCGCGGTAATTGTACTCGTGGAGCAGGTTCAATAGTACGTGGCGTTCGTACTTCTGGTTCTGAGTTTTCAGAAATGTCGATAGGAGGGCGAGGAATGGTTTCGGGAGTCGGGAATGTTGCCATCTAGTATGATGTTTGAATAGTGGGGCAACCCATTCTTCTCTCGGTCTTTATCCAGATCGATTTCGATCTCGTCTGATTTCTCTGTCCGTGAAAGGACAAGCGTTTCAGCAGCCCAATCTATAATTGGGTTCATTGCTCGTAACCATGGGATTCCAAGGAGGATTTGATCTCTTCTTCCTAGTTTGTGATGTTGAATTTTCCATACATGGTTCGATCGTCAATCTTGACCACTAGAAGGCAGTAATGTGTGATGGCCTCCTTTTATGAGGTTCCATCTGCCGTTGTAACTCGAAATGGTTCTTTGAGTTTTCGTCGTGTGATTTGATGGAGTTTCACAAACTCTTCTGAGATGAATGTTCCTGCTGCTCCTGAATCGATAACAGCGGTAGTGTCGACGGATTTCAACGAGTACGCGAGTGGAGGGTGATGGGACACGAAGTTCTTTTCTTTCACCTACAGCGCGTACAAGTCTTAGTATTACATTGGGAGAAACATACGTCGAGTCTTTGTTTCTCCACATCAAAAATCCTCACAACCCGTCTCACAGTTTCTTCATCTTCTTCTTCCCCTTTGACTTCGGTTTGTCGGAGCGGGGTCTTCTTCTTTCTGTCAGGACAATTATGGATGCGGTGTCCTGTCTTTCTGCATCCGAAGCATTGCCCTTTCTTCATGCATTCGGATCTTTCCATGTCGGAGATTCGATCTACGACCATTGCGTTGGAATCACGGTTCGGAATATACCGTGCATTCCCGTAGTTCTTCTTCTTCTGTTGTGGAACATGACGTGTCCTCATGGCGTTAAGCCGATGATGGGCGTTGTCAATAGCAACGCATTGCAACACAACATCTCTGAATATCTCGGAGACATCTCCCGTATTGAAAAGCTTCGTAAGGATACCCCAATTAAGACCATCTTGGAAGAACTGGATCTTCGTCGCGTTATCGGTGATATGAGCCTTGGCTGCAAGTGCCTCAAAGTCGCGACATAGGTGTGAAGATCTCCAGTTCCTTGTTTGAGATCTCTAAGACGTGTAAGCGCGGTCATCTGGTATCCACTGGTTCGAATGCTTCTTTGAAGCTCTTCATAAAATCCACCATCGTCCCATAACCAACTTTTTGTCCCGAAGTGTCGGTAGATTGGGCGTGTTCAAGGAATTGTTCCTTCCAAGACTTGGCATTCTTTCGGTCATGAAGGATGTTATGTAGATGATCTTCTGTTTGTCGGTGGTGTAAAGCTTTTCATTGATGTCAAAGTGCAGATTGCACGACTGGATAAACTCGCGAGAGTTATCACGATCTCCATCAAAACCTATCGGTTGACCGATCTTGTATTCGAATTCTTTGGTCGACATGGTTGATGATTCTTCTGGTGAGTTATACTTTCTCGGTGCCTACACGCGCTGTCTTGCTGTCCGTTAGGGCTTTCTTCTGTCAGAGGGCTTCTCTTGACAATCTGCTCAGCGTACGCGTACGCTAGTCTGCTGATCAAGCGATCAGGGTTCAGGGTCGAAGACTGGATAGTCGACGATCAAAATAGACTTTAATCTTTTGTTACGAACTGGGGTGGCGTCACCAGCGACAGTGAAAAGACACAGGCGGTCTGCTGGGAGTTCTTACAATGTTCAAAAGAGAACAAGGTGAAAGTACAAGGAACGTGTTCCGAGTACGATCAAGGTTCAGCCTCAAAGACAAGTCTAAGAGGTATCCGCGAGAATAGAGACTAAGGCTAAGGATGCTTAGACTTAGAGACGATTCAAGATGACTTAGGTTGGAGACCTAAGCGAAGGAGATTCCAGGTAAAACCCAGTAAGATTAAAGTAGGGAATCTACTACAAGTACACTGTGCTTAAATAGGCCAATATGTGCGCACAGACCAAGATAGCGGTCGTGAGAATGTAAAGTGCGTAATCCAAGAAAGGAAGGCATGTATCTACAAGATGCTTTGACATATGAGTTCAGATTGGTCCGTAACAGAAGGTAAATAAGGTTAAAAATGAATCAGTACGTAGTATATTAAAAAAAAAAAAAAAAAAAAATCATAATTAATAATAAAGGTAAAATGAACTATTAAAAAGAATACGTATCTAGTAAAACCATGAAACATCTCCTCTGCTCAAAGAGATAATATCCTCTCTCTGTCTTATGCTGGCCTCTCTGCTCGCCAAATTTCCTCTAGAACTGGAGTATGCAAGTCCACTGTGGCCAAGTTCATCAAAGAAAGCCACCCAGACAAGGAAAACTCTTGTGGAGGAACGTCCATCCAAGCTTACCTCTACTGACAAAAGGGCTATTATCCAACATATCACTACAGGAAAGGCTGATAATGCTGTCCAAGCCACCCATTATATCAATTCCACCATCACTACCCCTGTCTCTTCACAAACTGTGAGAATGTTTCTCAAGGCAGCTCATCTCAAGGCAGTAACAAAGAAGAAAAAGCCTCTTCTCTCCATCAAACATAGGCAGAGAAGACTACTGCCTTGTATCACAACTGCAGAGATGGCCGGTTTATAACAGATGAGACAAAATAGATAGGATTGTAGATGGATGTATGTATGAAAAAGGAGATGGCCTAAAGACAGAGAGGTTAATGGATGTCAGTTGAGGTTCTTTAATGGTATGGGGCTGTATGGGATGGAATGGTGTGGGAATGCTTGCTGAGGTTGAGGGAAGATGAATGCTGAGCAGTATGTGGACATTTTAAATGACCACTTGCTGCCTAGCTTGGCAGAATCAGGGATTGATGAAGAAGATATCATTTTCCAAACAGGATAATGATCCAAGCACACATCCAGAAGAGCTAGGGAATGGTTTGAAGAACATAACATCAATGTTCTTGACTGGCCAGCACAGTCTCCTGATGTCAATGTCATTGAACATCTCTGGGGAACACTCAAGAAAAAGCTTCAAGCCTATGAAAACCCCCCTAAAGGAGTATGGGAGCTTTGGGAGAGAGTAGCAGTGGAATGGGGGAAGATCACAGCTGAGGATTGCCAGAAATTAATTGAGAGTATGCCTAGAAGGATAGAGGCAGTAATTAAAGCCAAGGGAGGTCATACAAAATACTAGAATACCTGGTTATTACTGTAAAATACTTGAGTCAAAAACTGTCCGCATGAGTCACCATTTTGTGAGCCTTGTATCTCCACCATATCTCCACCGATTCCCACGGTGTAGGGCTCAAATGAAAGCCCTGAAGCCATACTACAATGTGGTATAAGCATGTTTTTGAGGCATTTGTTTGTTCTCACACAATATTATAGATAGTGAAAAATGCCAAAACATGCGGACAGTTTTTTGAGCCACTGTATGTAGGCTTCTTATCAGTAGAAATATCCCCTGTACATGACATATCATATTTGTGGCCTATATACAACTGATCCTTTGCATATGACACATGTGGGAGTGTACGACTGTTGATGTCTGAGCAGGGCTGGCCATTTATGCAATGATAAGACATTCAAAAACTTTAAAAATGATTGAGGAGCAACAGGAGGGCATCCATGATAAGATGGTCGAGATTGAACTGGATGTTGAGGTGAAGGTTAAAGGGTCTTGTGAGGAGGTGGACATAATTGCATAGTGATAGATGTATATACAATTTTTTTCAATGAATGTTACCTCTGCCAGAAGCAAATGATTGAATCACTGAGTGCCGAGTCCTGAGTGCTGAGTGCCAAAACTCGAAACCCAAAACTTGAAACTCACAAAGTGTGAAGTACCAAGACCCGAGACCCAAAACCCTGGCATACAGTTTCAAGTTTCAAGTTTCAAGTTTCAAATTTTGGGGTTCAGGGTTTAGGGTTCAGGTTCCGGCACGAGGCACTTGTGACATTGCCAGGAATTCAGGATTTGGGTTCCAGGTTTTGGTACTTGACACTTGGTGAACTGTATAAGGAAATAGAAATTTTACATGATACAGATTTGTGCGAGTTTCAAGTTTCAAGTTTCGGGGTTCGAGGTCTGGCACTCAGCACTTGTTACATTGCCAGGAATTCAGGATTCGGGTCTCAGTTCTTGGTACTTGACACTCGGTGAACTGTATAAGGAAATAGAAAATTTACATCTGACACATCTTTGCGAGTTTCAAGTTTCAAGTTGTAAGTTTCGGAGTTCGGAGGTTGTGTTCCAGCACTCGGCACTTGTTACATTGCCAGGAATTTGGGATTCGGGTCCCAGGTCGTGGTACTTGACACTTGGTGAACTGTATAAGGAAATAGAAAATTTACATGATACAGATTTTTGCAAGTTTCAATTTTCACTCGGCACTTGTTACATTGCCAGGAATTTGGGATTCGGGTCCCAGGTCGTGGTACTTGACACTTGGTGAACTGTATAAGGAAATAGAAAATTTACATGATACAGATTTTTGCAAGTTTCAATTTTGAAGTTTGAAGTGTGAAGTTTCGGGGTTCGGGGGTCAGGTTCCGGCACTCGGCACTTGTTACACTGCCAGGAATTTGGGATTTGGGTCCTGGGTCTTGGTACTTGACACTCGATGAACTGTGGAAGGAAATAGAAAATTTACATGATATAGATTTTTGCAAGTTTCACTTTTGAAGTTGCAGTTTGAAGTTGTGGGGTTTGGGGGTCAGGTTCCAGCACTTGGCACTTGTTACACTGCCAGGAATTCAGGTTTCGGGTTTCGGGTCTTGGTACTTGACACTCAGTGAACTGTGTAAGGAAATAGAAATTTGACATGATACAGATTTTTGCAAGTTTCAATTTTGAAGTTTGAAGTTTGAAGTTTCGGGGTTTGGGGTCAGGTTCCGGCACTCGGCACTTGTTACATTGCCAGGAATTCGGGATTCGGGTCCCAGGTCTTGGTACTTGGCACTCAGTGAACTGTGCAAGGAAATAGAAATTTTACATGATACAGATTTTGCAAGTTTGAAGTTTGAAGTTTCGGGGTTTGGGTGCCGGCACTCGGCACTCAACACTCGGCACTCAACACTCGGCACTTGTTACATTGCCAGGAATTTGGGATTCAGGTCCCGGGTCATGGTACTTAACACTTGGTGAACTGTGTAAGGAAATAGACATTTTACATGATACACATTTTTGTGAGTTCCAAGTTCCAAGTTTTAAGTTTTGTGGTTCAGGGTTCGGGTTCCGGCACTCGGCACTTGTTACATTGCCAAGGATTCAAGATTTGGGTCCTGGGTCTTGGTACTTGACACTCAGTGAACTGTGTGAGGAAATAGGCATTTTACATGATATACATTTTTGCAAGTTTCAAGTTTTGAGTTTTGAGTTTCAGCTTTTTATTGCCTCACATTTTTCTGAGTCCCAAGTGCCAAATCCTGAGTGCCAAACTCCAGTAGTCCACAATTTCGGGGTTCGGCACTTGGGATTCAGCAATCAGGACCCAGAAATTGAGCAAGGCCGTCGTGTCCCAGTTTGGCAACTTCGAAGGCTCCTTCAGGTCAATATCCACCAGAAGATACTTCCTTGCCACAAAGTCATCCTGACTTTGTATGAGGGCACTCCATGGCATGACAGCCTTTTCATTCCCGGAAAATATTCCTGTGTCCACGCATTCAGCAACATCTCGGATGTTGCACGAAAGACTCACTGTAGTGCGATGTAAGAAACGCCCTGACTATGGCTTTCTTCTCCTCAAGTTTTGTTTCTGTGATGTCTGGAAGCAACAGCATCCCATCCCCATCCGTGTCGAGTTTGAAAGCTGGTTTTCTGACTCTTTTGCGACCCTAGGCGTCCATTTCCTCCCATACTGTATCATGTCCTTCCTTTCCTTCCTGTTCTTGTTGTTGAACAACTAAGTCTTATACATCTAAGAGTTGATGGAAGAATAAGATGTTAAAATTGTAGTTTTTCAACACAACAAAGATGCATCACCTGCTTCCTCTTTTTCCATTCTCCTTGGTCGACTTTAGGAGCAAACAACCTGGCTGCCCTGGCAATTGCAGTGAGCTTCTGTGTCTGTGGTTGACGTGCCCTATTTCTGCTGGAAGTCGAGTGAGTGGAATAGTCAAAATGACTACCTCAGGCAATGGCTGCCAAGGCAGGAATCATATCTGCATCACCTCCTGGATCGAGAAGCTCCACCAGAAGACAGGAGATGCATCATCTGCCACCAGGATGGGGTCTACAAATGTCAAGATTGTCTTGGCGAGCCTCTCTATTGCACGGGCTGTTGCAGGAGTCAACATCGTTGCAATCCTTTCCACTGGATCAGTCAATGGAATGGTCAATTCTTCGAGCGGAGTTGTCTCGCTCATGTGGACTCACCATACACCTCGGGCATGATGGCAAGCAATGTCCGGTGCTCACAGATAGGTGGGATTTGTTCGAAGGAGATGAACCTGAAGACCAGCTTGAGCCCGAAGATCTTCCGTCTGTGTCGGACCTGAGTTCCAGCCGAAGGAAAACACCATGGTCATCGTTGACAAGTCCGGAGTTCACTGCCTCGAGGTTCGCTGCTGTGATTGTCCAAATGCCATGAGTCCAGACATTCAAATGTTTCGGCATGGATTTTTCCCTGCATCATTTAACAGGCCGAAGACCGTGTTTACCTTCGGAGTGCTGGATGATTTTCTATTGGACAACCTTGAATGCAGCACCTCCACAATGAACTATTACAGTAAGCTCCAGCGAATGACCTCGAGCATGTTTCCACACCTTGTTCCGGTAATGCTATTTGTGCTTCATCTAAAGGACATGATGTTGACACAGGCCGTGGCAAGGATCGATACAGAGAGCTCATGAGAGTCGCTCGACAGTGGAGGCAGTTGAAGACCATGAAATGGCATGGCTATGGCCATCGTTCTGACATCCCGAACGCAGGAGATCTTGCATTATTTTGCCTGGCATGTCCTCAGCCTGGGATTAATGTATCATTGTCAGGGGATGAATCACTTGATGAGTGAGTCATGTTCAATACCAAAGTGAACTCGGCGATGATAAGAACTCCAAGCTGGAAATACACCCGGTCATTTGTGATGGACGGAAATTTCAAAGCTGAACACCTGCATCCCATTAATCCCTCATGAGGTTTGGCTTTCAGATGGGCTTGGATTCATGGTCAGAAAGGACAGGTATAACATGCATCTTGCGGAGGCTGCTGACACGGTGGAAAAATCGAGCTGCAACAATCACCAGGCGGTCAATCAAGCAAATGCAGCATGGCACAAGCTCGAGTCCACAGGAATCGGGGGAGTTGCCTGCACCCGGCATGGGTGCTTTGTCCCTCACTCGATGGTTGATTTTCAGAAAGGGGAAAGGCAAGCCAAACATGCCAATCGACATTCACTAGTTGACCATGCATCATTTGCAGACAAATGAACATGGACTACGCCATTTGTGAGGCTGCCCAGCACAACATGGAAGGCATTACCAGGGCTGTCACCTTCTATGACATCAATTGTCAATACAACAAGCACTTTCGTGTTCGGGTGGATCGAAGCCGATACCTTGACATGGTACCGGAACTGACCATCATTCCTGGAATCGGGTTGTGGCATGTGCATGGACATCAGGACAGTTGCTATGTCCGATATGCTTCGAATTTTATTGAAGGCATTGGCCAGATTGATGGAGAGATCATGGAGACCCTATGGGCGCGTCTCAACCTGATTTCCCCTGCCGCTCGGGAATGTCATCCCGCACCGAAAGGAATGTCTTGATTATCAGATGAACGATTCCAATTTCTGCAAGATGATCCGCATGAAAAGGACTCTTTGCCGGAAATACAAGCTGGCGAAGAATGGCATTGCCGAAAGTGGCAAGGCTTTCGACAGACTTGATGAAGCTGCACCCGGCAATTTAAAGACACAATGGTTAGCCAGCGAGATGGTCGCTCAGTCCAAGAGAATCAGGGATCCTGCGGCGATGGATTTATATGAAATCAATATCAAGAAGGGTAAGTTAACATTCTTTGTCTCGTGGAGCTCCCATTCATTTTTCACTTAGCACCAAGCAAAAAGGAGATCGAGCTTAGACTACTAGAAGCGGGTAATGCCCGTCATGCAGCACCCTCTCGCAGATCTGTGGCAACATGGATATCCATTGGGTTGGCAATTGAAGAGGCTCAAATTGCATTGCTCATCGAGGTCCGCAGAATTGGAAGACGATCGATGGAGACACAGAGATTAGATATCGCCCGCAACGCGATCGTATCCAAGGCCAGATAGATGAATTCACTCGGTCTGCTCTTATGCATCTGGGAGAGGGATTTGATGCAGATGACGATCCTGACGACTTGAACATAGATATTCTTGATGATATCGATGATGACCCGGCAGATTTCACCGAGACATCTGATGCATGGACAAACTCCCCTGAGCTCACCATAATTCCATTGCCATCAAACCTCGGGGTTGAACATTGCAGACGCTGTATGGCAGAGGATCTGATTCCGTTGGAGATGTCGCTTCGTGAAGGGCAGGCCAATGATGCCCTGCACAATCTCCGCATTCACTTGTGCAACAAGGCTATCCTGTTCCGAACAACAGTTAGGCAAGCCAAATCTCAAGCCCTAAAAACTCGAGCGTGGTCCCAGGTGACATCAGTGCAGCAGGCAGTATCCCTACATGCCAGTATATATACAAAAACCAGGAAGCAAATGATACAACTTGAGCCGGGGCCAGACCAGCTTCAGAAATACAAACCCCTGCTTCGCGAGCAGCTCAAAATCAGCACTGCCATCAGCGATCCAAAGCCCGAGGTCAGCGAAATGAGTCCCTCGCTTGGTTCTGGTCAGTGGAAGTCGATATGGAGGGTCCAGAAAATTCGTGGAATGAGGAATGTGAGTTCGGGCATGCTTGATATATTCCGTGGTGAGCTGACAGGACCCATCCCAAGTTTACCGAGTTCATTGGCTTCGGGCAAAGGCACTACGGGATCGATGGATGGAAGAAATATCATTGGTGCAATCAGAGATGGATTGGACGTGCAACTTTTTCTTGTGGAAGGCAACCCAATGGGGTGCCCGGATGCAGGAATCATTGTTGAAACAACTTCCGGGTCATGCATGCTATGCCGGAAGGCAGTCTCAAATGTATTCCTTACTAGCTCAGGATGCACAGGCAGCATTTCAAGACCTGCAGCCCTCGTTGATTGATGGTGCACATGAATGAATTTGTTTTGCTGATGAAACGCATATTTGACACCCAAACATTGAGTCCCAGGAATTGTCCAGGTCAGCCCATGTCGGAGTTTGAATCTCTAATCCATCCATCAGTGACTCATATCATCAGCTCTTCACCATCTGTCAGTGTCATTCCCAGCATCACACTCTTGCATTAGCCATGCCTGAAACTCCTGCATCCACATCTGGCACTCCAAATACTGGACATCACTGGCAACCCATGAAGCTGAACCTTCAAGATATTTCTTGTACTTTGAATATGGCTGCATCGCGCATCCGCGCATGTATCTCTCAATATCAGATGGAGGCTGCTAACAACCCTCCCTCTTCTGCCCGGATCATGTTCTTTAAAGCCGGGTTGCAATGGGAGATCAATGTAAGTGACTGATTACCAGATGACTGGCTGACTTTTTTGGGCAATGCTGAGATTTCCAACAGACATTTGTTACGCCACTCCTGCAGTACTCAGCTGCAAGGAACATCGTTTCTGTTGTTCCAAGCCCGTCGCTCATGTCCTGACATTGTATCCCATGCTCACCTGGAACACTGTTCCAGACCACATCTTTTCATCCCACCTATGTCAGTTTGATGATGTCGCAGCTCCGGGACATCCATCCCGGATTATTCCCAGCTATGATACTCCATGGTGGATGGGACACACCGAAATTCCGAATGAACCATGGCAATGGGGTCAGATCATGAGGTCCTGTGTCGTTCACTACCAGCATTGGATGGAAAATGGAGTTGAGGATGATGGCTTGGTTCTTCCTGAGGAGGTAAATGACTCATCAGGCCCATCAGTGATGGGACTTAAGATGATTCGAGCACGCCTGGTAGCATTGATGGAGGAGCAAGATGAGGGTATCCATGAGAAGATGGCAGAGGTGAAGATGTACACTGACATGCTACAGAGATTGAAGAGAGGCAGGGGAGTGGAGTCCTCTTCACTGTGTTTAGATTAGAATGGTCTTCATTTCATACATGATGTAAAATATTTTATTCCATCCAAATGAATGTCTTGACTCCCGAATATTTTGTTCCGGATTTTGAGGACTGGATGTCAAGATCCGGATGTAGAGTCCTAAATCCCAAATGCTGAGTGGCGAATGCCCGAGTGCCATGGTACTTAGAGTTTGGGACTCAATTCATGGGACTCGACTTCCGAATGGCAAGATTGCCTCACATATTTCTCAGTGGCGAGTCACGAATCTTAGGTACTGAACCCCGAACCCCACAATTGCGGACTACCGGATTTCATGGTTTGGGGTTCAGCAATCAAGGTTCGAGACAAATAGATATCTGTGCGACAGTGCGGGGTTCAGCACTCAACATGTGTGGATCAATAACTTTCACATTAGTCTGAGTGCCGAGTGCCGAGTTCCGGGTTCTGGGGCTCGGCGGCATTTGGCACTTAACATGTGTGCATCAATATTATTCACAATGTTGTGAGTGCCGAGTTCCAGCTGTCAGGGTCCGCGGTTGGGCACTCAACATATGTGGATCAATAACTTTCACATTATTCTGAGTGCCAAGTGCCGAGTTCCGGGTGCCGGGGCTCGGCAGTCGGCGTTCGGCACTTAACATGTGTGCATCCATATCATTCACAATGTTGTGAGTCCCAAGTCCCAAGTCCCGGCTGCCGGAGTTCGGGGTTCGGCACCCAACATGTGTGGATTATTCTGAGTGCCGAGTGCCGAGTTCCGGGTGCCGGGGCTTGGCAGTTGGCGTTCGGGACTTAACATGTGTGCATCCATATCATTCACAATGTTGTGAGTCCCAGTCCTGAGTCCAGCTGCCGGAGTTCGGGGTTCAGCACCCAACATGTGTGGATTATTCTGAGTGCCGAGTGCCGAGTTCCGGGTGCCGGGGCTCGGCAGTCGGCGTTCGGCACTTCACATGTGTGCATCAATATCATTCACAATGTTGTGTGTCCCGAGTCCCGAGTTCCGGCTGCCGGGGTTCGGGGTTTGGCACTTGATATGTGGGAATCAGTATCTTTCACATTGTTCTAAGTCCCGAGTCCCGACTGCCGGCTGCCGGGGTTCGGGCTTCGGCCCTTAACATATGTGGCTTACTAAATTTCACATGATTCTGAGTGCCGAGTGCCGAGTTCCGGGTTCCAGGGTTCGGCATTCGGTGTTCGGCACTTTACATGTAGGAATCAATATCTTTCTCGTTGTTCTGAGTCCCAAGTCCCGACTGCTGGCTGCCGGGGTTCGGAGTTCAGCCCTCAACATGTGTGGATCAATGACTTGCACATTATTCTGAGTCCCGAGTCCTGAGTGCCGGCTGCCGGGGTTCGGAGTTCGTCATTTATGATATGTGAATTCACATCTTTCACATTGTTCTGAGTCCCGAGTCCCGAGTTCCGGCTGCCGGAGTTTGAGATTTGGCACTCACTATATGTGAATTCATATTTTTCACATTGGTATCAGTCCTGAGTCCCGAGTGCCGGCTGCCGGGGTTCGGTGTTCGGCAGTCAAAATGTGTGGATCAAAGTCTGTTGCCTCACATTGTGCTGCCTCACACTTTGCTGAGTCCCGAGTGTGAAGCCTGAATTCGGACTATCGATCATTCAGTCCCGAATTTCGAGGATCGAGTCCTGAGTCCCGAGATACACAGAGTTAGGGACTCAATTCATGGAACTCGACTTCCGACTTGAGTTCCAGAACTGTTGATGCTCTCATTGGTACATGGTATTCGTGTGTTGCTACTAACATGGGTAACAACTCTTTCAACTTCTTTGATCTTTCACACCGTGGTTAGTATGCGGCCTTCGACCATAGCCCATCCACATGAGGGAACCCCGGCATAAATGTGCACAGAATCCCTCATATACCATGCCCAAGCAATCCGATCCCCTTCCCCTCCATCAACCCCATGTCTCACAATTCTTCCCGAAAATGCAATCATACAGCCGGAATCATACCTGAATTCCAGCTGAAGGCTTGGCATACTCATCCGAGCATTAGAATAGTTCCCCACGGTGGTGAGAATATCGAAGCATTCAGGAATCGATAAATGGTCTCGATGATTGGGGGTTTCCCGATTGGAAATGATGGAGAGGCTATTAAACACGGATGCCCAGTACTGCAGGGTCTCTGGCATCTGTGGCAGTTCCTTGCTCAGTGCCTTATCTCCGAGGTGTGACAAGGCTCGTAACCCTGCAAAATACTGCTGAGGATGCATGACCCTGAGTGCCGCCGATGCGATGGCTGCCGGCCTTGCAATAGCTTTCAGGATATTCTCAGAGGAGGGTCCCTTCAATGATGCGGATACCTCTGGATCTGACAGATTCTATGGGATTGGTGAGTTTGACTCCAGAAATCACCATCTCATCACATCCTACCTCGTGGCCCTGTTGAAACCATGCCGGAGATAAATTGATGCATTCAGGAGTTGACCCAACATTTTCTGAGCCCTGTTTGAACCATTCTTGATTATATCGCCAATTGCCATCAGCCTTTACACTTTTTCGAGGCTTGGACCCAGCAAATCGGTGGCCGCCCTGATTTCCTTCTGTAGGTACTATTTGATATTAAATATCCATTGAGTAACAATCTACACATTACGCACCTGGGTGGTCTCGGTCAGGGCGTCCGGAAGGTACCATGCGATGATGGTACCGGAAACATCGATAATTGTGGCAGGTTTGTCCACCAACTTTGTGCCCTCATGGCCAGGAGGACACCTCTCAAGCAACTTCTCCTCTTTCTCCTCATTATGCCCAGTGTTCTTTGGGGATATCAATTTGCTATATCTTGCAATATCAATCTGCATCTTAACTGTCATGAAGGAATTTGAATGATCAAACACATTTTCAACATCTGCAGGAAGACCCACTGGGATTTTTATATGCCTTTATGAGTACATCAGCCAAGCGATCGCACGCCATCACCAGATCAGTGTCCAGGTTCGGAGAAGGTATTACTGGTTCTCCTCCAGTCTTCTCTGCATTGAATTTTTGTTCGGTATATGCCCCTGCTTCATGAGTGATGGCCAGGGCCCAAGTGCACCAGATTTTTATGTCACAAGTGAACATGGAAGAAGTGTTCATGTTGCAAGTTGATATTGGGAAATCAGACGCTGAATGCTGGATGTCCAGACTTTGGTGTTAAAGGGGGTGGAGATAGCGAGGATCAGATAAGGGAACCTTGGATGATGTTGGCTTTCAAAGCTGTATTATCATCCATTGCTCAATGAAATACCAGATGATTGGAAGTGTGCTGGATATCTGATATTCATTTGTTGAGACCCAGGTTCGGAACTCCAGAACTTGGTATGCTTCACTCAAATTTCAGGGGTCGGAACTGGGTGTCTCGTATTGACTGAATTATGTGTCGAGACCCGGGTCTCGGAACTCGGAACTTGGTATGCTTCATCTGATTTTCGGGGGTCAGAACTGGGTGTCTTGTAGGGCAACACAAGCCTCGCACCCCGCTTTCCACATTCTACAAGATAACCTAAGCACCATAAAGGCCATTTCAAGACATCACTTGCTGCTCCTGGAACTTGGTATGCTTCACTCAAATTTCGGGGGTCGGAACTGGGTGTCTCATATTGACTGAATTATGTGTCGAGACCCGGGTCTCGGAACTTGGAACTTGGTATGCTTCATCTGATTTTCGGGGGTCAGAGCTGGGTGTCTTGTAGGGCAACACAAGCCTCGCACCCCAGTTTCCACATTCTACAAGACAACCTAAGCGTCGTCATAAAAGGCCATGTCAAGACAGCACCTGCTGCTCCGGGAACTCAGTAACTGTGATTTATTACCTCCTCTGATTCAGATGATATGCAACTCCCTCAGCTCCGTCATGTCTACCATTATCATACACATGGGCCCACCCGTCTATATTTTATACCACCCTTGGCCCACCCGTCTAATATAATATACTGTACAACACCCTCGGCCCACCCGTCTAATTTAATATGTGTCTGGGCCCACCCATGTATGTGATAACAAGTACCCTTCACATACCTGTCTATTTGATACACATCTACCTTGATACACCCATCTACATGATATCCAACTACCTCGGCCCATCCATCTACCGGATATTCATGTACATCGGCCCACTCATCTACTCTACATATTCCTTGCATGGGCCCACCTGCTGTCATCGGGAATAATATTCCTCCCGGCCCATCCGTCATCAACGAGGATATTTATACCATGGGCCCATGGTCTGCTGGCCCGTATCATACGGGATATTATGCACGTCTGTTCACTCGTATAATATGGAGATAGTTCACTGTAATATGTGATATAACACTCTCGGCCCAACTGTCTAATATGTGTCTGGGCCCACCCATGTATGTGATAACAAGTACCCTTCACATACCTGTCTACCTGATACACATCTACCTTGGTACATCCATCTACATAATATCTAACTACCTCAGCCCATCCGTCTACCAGATATTCATGTACATTGGCCCACTCATCTACTCTACATATTCCTTGCATGGGCCCACCCACCATCATCGGGAATAATATTCCTCCCGGCCCATCCATCATGAACGAGGATATTTCTACCATGGGCCCATGGTCCGCTGGCCTGTATCATACGGGATATTATGCACGTCTGCTCACTCATATAATATGGAGATAGTTCACTGTAATATGTGACAGTGTAGAGATTTTGGATTAGCGGGGCACTTTTCTGTGCTAAGTTGGTCTGCTTGCAGCCTTCTTACAGTTGCCATCTTATCCTTCGGGATAATTTCTCGGGCAGCTTTCAGCTGTTCTTAGCACTGTCATACATCGAACTTCCAGGGTATTAGCTCATCCTGGAAACTGCTGGTACTTCTTCAGCCACTCTTGGCAATATTTGTTTGGACCTTTGGTATGTGATATTTTGCTGTATATATATATAATATGATGGCTTATCTTTGACACAGTGGAACTACGACTGTTGGAAATTTAGTTCTTCTCTCTCTTTGTTTCATATATCTTCTCCAATGTATGTGGTTATTGACATATTTATTTATTTTGACTAATATTTATTCTTGATAGGAATCCCTCCACTCCTCCTACCTCTCCTCAGCAGGCACAGGCTGCTGCACATCAGGCTGAGAGGAATCAGCAAAATATTGGCTCCCCTGCTACACATCACCATCCTGCTCCTATAGCTCAACCATTAGAAAATGCTGCTCAAATGGTAGGAATTAATTTTCTGATTTTCATGAGACATGTTCTGATGTGTTCATAGAATATTCCTCGGATCTTGGGAAATTTGAACCATGGTCCAATTCCCATGCAAAGGTTTCCTAATATGCCACATCATGTTATCGAGCATCATGAGGCTCAACGTATATGGCGTCTACAACACCAACCACCACTACCTGGGCCACCTGTTCCTGCTCCAGCCTTAGGGCCACCCTTTGGTTATATTCCTCCACCAGCTGCACTTCAGAATGAGTATGAACGTCGTATGGCAAATGTTGCTGCTGCTACAATAAATAGTCATGAAGCATGGTGTGCTGCAAGGAGAAGGCGTAACAATCCTCAACAACAGCCAGCACCAGCACCTTCTGCTCCTGCCCCTGCCCTGCCCCTGCCCCTGCCCCTGCCCCTGCTCCTGCTCCTGCTCCTGCTCCTGCTCCTGCTCCTGCTCCTGCTCCTGCTCCTGCTCCTGCTCCTGCTCCTGCTCCTGCTCCTGCTGCTCAGAATAATAACTTAGCAGCCTTTCATTTCCTACAGCAGCAAGCTGCACAGGGACATAACATACAGCAGCAGCTAGCTGAAATGGTTGCTAGACATGCTGAGGATTATCGCCGTGAATGGCAGCAGGAACAGGCAGCTGAACAGATGAATAGACAGAACTATGACCATTACATGCATGGTCCTATTCATTATGAGGGTGCAGTTGGTCCTCACAATTTCAACAATCCCCATCAATACTTTGCACATCATCCTGCACCACCTTTACATGCACTACCTCAACCTGATTATCAACAATTCAATGTTCAGTTTCAGCATGATTTACAGCAGGAACAGATTAGGGATGACTTGCTTAATAGACAAGCACAGGAGGCATTGCACCAGCAACAGATCCAGCAGCAACTCCAGCAGCAGGAAGCTGAGCAAATGCATAGGCAAGCCCAGGAGGAGCAAGATGTCATTCACTTGCAGGAGCAGCAAAATAGACAAGCTCAGGATATTCTACGAGCAGGTCAACAGGAAGAGGAGCATTTCAATAGTCAAACTCAGGATCGTCAGCGAGCAGGTCAACAGGAAGAGGAGCATTTCAATAGTCAAACTCAGGATCGTCAGCGAGCAGGTCAACAGGAGGAGGCCCGCCACAACCATGAGCAGCAGAGAGTTCATGAGGAGCAGGAGCGTCTTGAGGAGGCACTACATGAATATAATGTCCCAATATCTCAAGAGCAACATGCAGATGATGAAGAGAGAAGGAGAATCCAGCAGCAGTGTCATATACCATACTTCTAATCTCAGATCCGACCATATCCGATCAGATCCGATCGATTCCATATCCGTCCAGTCCACAGATCCTGTCCGGACCACCCATCCGAATGTACTCACTTCTCGCACCTTAACTCCCTTGTGTATATCTGCGTCTATCTCCTTTCGTCATTCCTCCTGTTTCCGGTATTCCGGCTGTTTATATTTCCATCCTGTGTTACTGATCTGTTTCCTGTGTTCATTTCCGATTCATGCTTACTGATCCACTGTGCATTAACTAATAGACTTCCGTTACACTTCGTACATAGCCCTTGGTCCCCGACTTGCTGATTATCCGTCTTAGATACTTACAGTATATAAACCACTTGTAGATCTCTGTAGAACCTTAGTTCGAATATCATCTTAGATTTTACTCATTCTGTTTCCTCTGGACTTAAGCCACTTTCTGCTTTAAGTCACCTTCCAAGACTTAGGATTGATTCCTATAGTCTATATCTCCGACTCTATCTTCGGATAGTCTATCTCTGTTAGTTTCTAGTTAGGAACTCGTTCCGAAACTAGTCTTAATCTCTGTCCTCTCCTTACATTCCGAATAACCTTCGGATGTATCATATCCGACACCTTCGGACACCCGGATCCGTCACGCAACTCCTTCCGGGTCTTCGGACGAATAACTCCTCCCTGAAATAAGGGGCATTACTCGAGAAAGGGGCACAGTGCACGAACTGAGGCCAAAGCCCTTCGGATCTCTCTACCCCTGAGTACGGTCTTAACAAGCAGGAACAACACCAGGAGCATGAAGAGGAGGACAACCAGCATATTAATCAGGTCATTCCTATTCCTGATGGAGCCCAACCATATACAGAACCAGCCAACCGTCATACTCTTGGTCCCCTTAATGTGGAGTGTCCCAAATGTCATGCACTTCACTTTGCATATGAAAGACTCTCCAACTCCTCTTTGCAAAACCCTCGCTTTGGTATGTGCTGCTTGCAGGGCCAAGTCAGCCTTCCCCATTTCCAGCATGGCCACCTGAGCTGGAGCAGGCATATAGAGACAGAACATTTGTGTCAAAAATTCGCCAATACAACAGTGCTCTTGCATTTACCTCTGTTGGTGTCAACATTGAGGATTGTGCTGTTCAAAGATCTGGCCCAAATGCTTTTTGTATCCATGGCTCTCTCCATCACCTCATGGGCAGTCTTCTACCTCCAGAGGGTGTCCAGCCTTCATATGCACAACTTTATATATATGACTCTGAAGAAGCCACCAACATCCACACCACCCGTCCTGGAAATGAAGGTCTCGATCGTCAGATTCTCAGAGATCTGCATGATATGTTGCATCAAAAACACCCCTATGCTGCTGTCTACAAGCAAGCCTATCAAATCATGCAAGAGAAGCCTCCAGAGGAGCAGACAGATGTTTCTGTGCATATTCACTTCCTGCCAGGCACAGATGGTTGAAGATACAACCTTCCCACTGCCAATGAAATTGCTGCAGCTCTTCCTGGAGATGGATCTGAGGAGGTGTCTCATGAACGCGACATCATTTTATATTATCAAAATGGTCGACTTAGGCGCATCAGTCAACTCAACCATGCATATGCCTGTCTTCATTATGTCCTTCTCTTTCCTAATGGAGAGGATGGCTGGGACCTCTACATTGATATGATCATTCCTCAGGGTGGACGTGCACGTGCCAAAAAAGTGACTCAGCTGCTGTATTATGCCTTTCATCTTCATCCCCGTCCAGCTCGCATTGACCACAACAACATCTTTTGTGGTGGAAGGCTGTTCCAGCAGTATGTTGTTAATGCTTGGGCTTCCATTGAGCAGAGCAGACTCAACTGGATAAGAAACAACCAGAAGAAGATCAGGGCTGACTGCTACCAAGGCCTCACAGACAATATTCTCAATGATGGAGTGGGCAATTTGGCTGAGACAGGTCATGCTATAATCCTTCCCTCCTCTCATTCTGGAAGCCCTCGCTATATGCAGCAGCTACTGCAGGACTCCTTGGCCATCTGCCATGCCTGCAAGAAACCTGATCTCTTCCTGACAATGACTGCCAATGGGAACTGGCCTGAGATTACTGAGAATCTCCTTCCAGATAAAGTGACATATGGATGCATTATTATGACTTGATTCTGACAAATTTTCTTATGTAGGTCAAACTCCTGTGGACCGTCCAGACTTGGTGGCTCGCATATTCTATCAAAAGCAGCAGGCTCTGCTGAAGAAAGTTCACAAAGGCTACTATGGCAAGGTTGCAGGATTGGTGTACACTATTGAATATCAAAAGCGTGGTCTGCCTCACATGCACCTTCTCATCTTCCTGGATCCAGACCACAAGATTCGTACTGTGGAACAAATAGACTCCTTCATCTCTGCCCAGATCCCTGACAGAAATGTCCATCCCCAACTCTATGAGGCTGTAGAGAAATACATGCTTCATGGCCCCTGCTCTCCAGAACATTGCTTGGAGAATGGACGTTGCAAAAAGCACTTTCCAAAGTCTTTCTGTGCCCAGACATTGATGAGGAAGGATGGCTATCCAGAGTATGCAAGACCTGACAATGGTCGCACTGTCCAGAAGAATAACACTGTCTTCACCAACAAAGATGTTGTTCCTCACCCTCCATAACTCCTGGTGGAATTCAACTGCCACATAAATCTTGAAGTCTGCGCTTCCATCAAGTCTGTGAAATACATCCACAAGTACATCTACAAGGGAAATTACCGTGCCACTTTGGAGATGCCAGGACCAGTGGATGAGGTCAAAACCTACCTTGACTCCAAATACATCAGCTCCACTGAGGCTACATGGCACATCTTTGAGTTTGGAATGCACCTTGAATGGCCCTCTGTCTACTGTCTGCCAGTCCACCTTCCAAATGAACACATGGTGTTTTATGATCCTGAGGATGATGCCCAGGATGTTCTTGAGCATGCAGCAATCAAGGAGACTTGCCTTACTGGATGGTTCAAAGCCAACGCCAACAATGTCTTGGTGGCAGCTGAAGCCCATGATCACCTCTACCAGGACTTTCCCTCAAAATTTGTATGGAACAAGACCGCATGGAAGGTACGACAACGTGGAATGGCCATTGGAAGGATGTACTCTGCTGCACCTGGATCTGGAGAGCGCTTCTACCTGAGATTGCTTCTGACTGTAGTAAAAGGTATGATGCTCATGTCAATTTTTATCAATCAAACTCACAATATATTCAAGGGGCCACCTCCTATGAGAACCTTCGAACAGTTGATGGTGTTTTATATGACACTTTCAAGGAGGCATGTCAACGTAGGGGTCTGCTTGAGGGTGACAATGAATGGATCCAGTGCTTGTAGGATGCCTCTCACATGAGCACTGGACATGGCATGTGCAATCTCTTTGCCATCATCCTCATCCACTGCAACCCTACAGACCCCAGTGATCTTTGGAACCAATTCAAAGACAATCTCTGTGATGATCTGCATCACCACCTGTCTCATGCCCCATTCAACATTCCTAACCCCACAAATGAAGAGGTCTATGACTATGGTCTCTATCTCATTGATGGAAAGCTTCGCAAAAATGGAAAGTCTTTGCAAGTGATTCCTCAGATGCCTATACCTCAAATGGCAGCAAGATGGGGGGTCATGCAGGGAAATCAGCTCATTGCTGAGCAGCTCCAGTATAACCAGGAGGAGCTCCAGCAGATGGTGGATCCAGGAGTGCTGTCTCTCAATCAGGAGCAGAGGATAGTCTTTGATGCAGTGGTCAATGATGCCATGCAAAGAAATGAGCAGACACCTGGACATGCATTCTTTGTCCACAGTGCAGGTGGATGTGGCAAGACATATCTCTGTAAGCTCATTGCCTCAAAACTCCATGCTGAAGGCAAGATTGTCCTATGTGTGGCTTCCTCTAGAATTGCTTCTCTCCTCCTGCCAGGTGGACATACAGCTCATTCGTGATTCAAGATTCCAATCCCCATCAATGAAGACAGCTCCTGCAACATCAAGAAAGGAGATGTTGTGCATGAGCTTCTGAAGGCCACCTCCCTTATCATCTGCGATGAAATTCCAATGCTACACTGTCACAATCTGGAATGCCTTGACCGCTCATTGCACAACCTTCTCAATGTTGATGCTGATTTTGGAGGATTATCCATACTCTTTGGAGGAGACTTCAGACAGACTTTACCAGTGGTGGCTCATAGATCCACAGAGCAGATAGTGGGTGCTACCTTCTGCAGATCTCGCATCTGGCCAAGGCTTCAGATCTTCCATCTCAAGACAAACATGCGCCTTGGTCAAGACCCTGCCTCTGATGAATTTGCCAAGTGGCTTCTGGAGATTGGAGCTGGAAAGAACACACATGCTGATGGAACAGTGGTCCTTCCAATTCATATGCACTGTGCCAACAATAGTGTCCAGTCTCTCATAAATGCCCTCTACTCTCCTATCCTGCTTCCTGACCATCCTCCTGTGAATGATTCCTTCTTCCTGGAACGTACCATCCTCTCTGCAAAGAACACTGATGTGGATGAAATCAATGCCAACATTCTTGAATCATTCTCTGGAGAAGAAGCAGTGTTCACCAGTGCAGACTCAGTTGCTGAGAGGGACTATGACTATATCCCTCATGAGTTCCTTCACACTCTGACACCATCAGGGTTCCCTTTGCACAAATTGGAACTCAAAGTGGGTGTTCCTCTGATGCTGTTGCGCAACTTGGATCCCACCAATGGCCTCTACAATGGAACCAGGATGATCCTCCTGTCTTGGACCACACATGTGCTCAAATGTCGGATTCTCAAGGATGGAGTTGATGAAGCCCAGCAAGACAATCAGGACACAGTGCTGATCCCCAGGATGACTCTGGATGCCACTGCTGAAGACAACCCAATTTCTCTAAAGTGTCAACAATTTCCTGTCTGTCTTGCATTTGCTATGACAATCAACAAGGCTCAAGGTCAAAGTGTGAAGTGGGTTGGACTGGATTTGAGAACTCCTGTGTTCAGTCATGGACAGTTGTATGTGGCATTGTCCAGGTGCACTCACCCAGAGAGTGTGTGTGCTATCTTTCCAGAGCATGAAGAAGGGTCAAAGACAACCAATGTGGTGTATACAGAAGTGCTGAGAGGACTTGGAGATCAGATTGAGAATTGATTGATGTAGTTTTATGTAAAGTGATATGTAGTGTACTTTTAGTCTTGCTGAAATGGTGGTGAAATGTACATGTTTGTTTGAAGATTTACTATGATTATCAGGATGAAGCCAAGGCCAGAAAGTCAAAAAGAGTGCAAAGCACTCTTTTTGGCTTTCTGTGCCTTGGGCAAAAGAAAATTATTGGGATGAAGCCAAGGCCAGGAAGGCAAAAAGAGTGCGAAGCACTCTTTTTGCCTTCCTGTGCCTTGGGCAAAGTGAATTATTAGGATGAAGCCTTGGACAGGAAGCAAAAGGAGTGCTTCGCACTCCTTTTGCTTCCTGTGCTGAAGGCACAATGGGTGGTGGACTCATAGTGGAGAGTTGCAAAACTTTTGGCACAGGTGTCACACTTTGTCACAATGGCACGCTTGAACCCCACGCCCAAAACCTGGTGGCATGAATTAGCACTCCGCTCACAATTGTCACGCTGGATTCTCACCGTCATGATTGCATAGTCGATAACAACAGCAACCCTGTTCTACCATTGTTATAAAAATATGGAAGAAGAGAGGATTAATATAAAGGAATTCTAGAAAAAAACCAAACTCTTTTTGACTGGGTCTACACATCCTCTGATTATTTTACTTGAAAACAGGTGACTTGCCAATCAGGAAAACGTACATAGTGTTGTAACACTATGTAACAAATTACATTGTGAGGTGACAAATTTGGTGCGAGGGCATTCATCGAGTTTTCTTATTGAAATTAAAAATACGGTACTATGTATCAAGGATAAAAAGTCTCACTGTCGAGAGTAGGAGGTTTAAAATGTAGTGTGGTATGTGCTATGAGGTGTTTTGCAACGCCATAGTCACGAACGTGATTATGTACCAAGTAAGTAGTCACGTGTGACGATAACCGTTGTAGTATGGGTTCCCGTCGTCCTCGCGGTGGGGTCTTGTTATGCTAGTTAAATCCTCAGGATTATCTGCGTTTCAACGAGGTTGAGTCCGAGAGTAGTGGTGTAACCCTCCGCGCTTCCGTGCCTTGTGACGGCCAATGATGTCTGCAGGTGTAAGTAATTCCTTTGTCAGGTGACCTTCTACAGCCTTATTTTCAAACTAAAACTTCCACTCCTCATCCATCATGGACTCTAGACCTGCAAGAAATTCGTTACTAATCCGGTTGCAAAAGTTACCAGGGCCTCAACTCCTCGAGCGACTCAGCTCAAACTTAATGAGGTTTCGTTAGTAGATAAGAAAGGAAATTCTGCTTACACGCCTATATGCTGATTGGGGTTCGCCCACCGCCGTGATACGCCCGACTGGTCGTCTAACCGGAAAGCATCTTGATTTGTACCGGGTTTTAGCAATACTTACCCGTAACGGACACTTTGGACGGCAGGGCACAAACTTGGGGCGGTGATTTGTGCAAAGTAGAATGCGTTTAAGCGCCAACGAGCACACGTTTGCGGATATGCCACCAATCAACATTGACAGAAAATGCTTCAAGTTGGTGACCGCATGGGTCTCAGGGCGGCCCGGATCACCTGTATTCAACTAAGATTATATATAGTATTCAAATAGGCGAAATTGTTACAAAGATCCTTTGGCTACTCTTCCTTTACTACCGCCTCCCTCAACGCCATGGCTGGGAGGAAGTCCACCCTGAGTAGCGTTTCTATCATCTTTGCGTACGTTATTTCGTGGGTTTTCAGCTTCAAACTGATCACAATGCTTGAATTCATTCTTCCAGCTGTGGAACGGCTCTGTTCTCTGATGGTAAGCAGATACAACACACGTCTCTTTTTGAGGTGAATTCGATAATCGTTCGCAGGTTATTCCAATAATGTCATTGGTTCTGGTGGGTAATGCATTGAACTTGATAAGCCCTCTTTGACCAAAACTTCGTCTTGTAGTCAATACAAGTGAGCGCTTTTTGCCATCAAGTTTACTAAAGGTTAAATGTGAATTACAGTTCTTAAACGTATATACGGCACTACTGGTCCTGGCAGCATCTCTTCGACTTACAGCTCCACAATTTCTAGTGTCGCCTTCGCAGGTGCGTATCTGAACCTCCTTTTACAATATTAATTAAAACACTTTAGGTTTCGTGGTGGGTATGCTCGGCTTTGGTTACCTCTCCGACAAAGTTGGGCGCAAATTCGGTATGGTAAGTACATGTCAATTCCAATCGAGCAACCCGTAAGTCATGTTCTTTAAATAGATGTTTGCAAGTGGGATCATTGCACTATTTTCTGGTCTCTCGGCCGCTTCGTCTGGTGCTAATCACAGCCTCAACGGCATGCTTGCTATGCTTACTGCATGTCGGTAAGTATGTGCACCCGTCCGAGATCATCTGTATCGTTCATTATCTCTTTAACACAGTTTCCTTCTCGGGATTGGCCTCGGTGCTGAATACCCTTGCGGTTCCGTGTCTGCATCTGAAAAGTCAGAGGAAGAAGGCATTGCTAAGAATGCGCAACACCGATGGCTCGTGCTCGCAACGAGTGAGCTGATGTGATGAAATATTCTATCATAGTATTCTAAAACACGCTGCCAGACACTATGATTGATACCGGTTTCGTTATCGGAGCATTCGTACCATTGGTACTTTACTGGATGTCCGTGTCGTCATTCACCTCCACATCTTACAACCCACATCTAACAGTTACTTTCCAGTTTCGGGAACAACCACCTTCGTGCCGTCTGGCGCCTCTCGCTTGGGCTCGGTGTAGTTCCTGCTGTTGGTGTCTTCTTTTGGCGATTGCGCATGGAAGAACCTACTCGCTACAAGCGCGATTCAATGAAGTATGTCCGTATCCCGTACATGCTAGTCATTAAAAGATACTGGCGTGGCCTTTTTGGCCTCTCATTGGCATGGTTCATCTATGACTTTATCACGTATGTCGTCGACTGCGTCTATGCACTGTAACTAGGTGCTCACATACCTCCAGATACCCAGTATGTTGTCGGGCGCTTACAGGATACATCATCATTGATTTTTTTCTATAGTTTGGACTTTATTCATCCACAATCACCGATGCGTATGCATTTGCATTTGTTTTCTTAATATGAGTGGAACTTAACCGTTTTGGCAGCGTTATCGGCGGCAAATCATCACTCGCCGTTGTCTTTGGTTGGTCTGTTGTGATCAAGTAAGCTTCCACCCATTCATGATTTATGCTCCTGCTTACATGGTTTTCACAGCTTGTTCTACATTCCAGGTTAGTCTGTTAGACAACGATGAAATTCCAGAGCTTACATTCCATCTGCAGGGACCGTTATAGGCGCCTTCTTTGTTGATTTTATGGGTCCAAAGGCCACCATGGTGAGTGATATTAGGCAGATATGAAATGCCTTTCCTAAATCCTATGTTAGATCACTGGCCTTCTCGCACAATCGATCATTGGATTTATCATGAGTGGCCTTTATGCCAAGCTGTCACAACATATTGGCGCTTTTGCTGTAGGCATCCATCCAGCACAGATGATTGATGCTGAGTGTCTCACTAGGTGGTCTACGGTATTTTCCTGAGCTTCGGCGAGTTTGGTGCGTGGATTGCGTAGTCATTCTCCATTTTTTGAACCCTTTGCCTAGGTCCTGGAAACTCCCTGGGTGTATTGGCTTCAAAGACCGGGCCTACTGCTGTGCGTGGCCAGTATTACGGTATCGCATCTGCTATTGGAAAAATCGGTGCACTTATCGGAACTTGGGGTACGTGTCATACAGTTTTCGTACGACGGTTGAACTGAGTGTTTTGCTTGTCCATCCAGTATTCCCTATCATAGTCGACGATTTTGGAGGCTCAAATTCAACTAAAGGAAACACTGGCCCCTTTTGGGTTGCCAGCGGTCTCGTCATCCTAAGTGCAATCGTTATATACTTCCTTGTAGCACCCTTGGATCATGATGGTATGAAAGAGGAGGATGCCAAGGTGCGCAATTGTCCTTTCCGTTGCCCACGACGTTTACACACCTCGCAACCTAGTTCCGGGAATACCTCGAAGCGCACGGTTTCGATGTCTCACTCATGGGTCTTCCCGAAGCTGAAATTGTGTCACATGTGGAAGGGAAAGAGACAGATTCAGTGGTTGACTCAGCGACCAGAGCGTAGCTGTACGGCAAGCATTTTTGACGACAATTTACGTTTGTGTTTGTATTTGCTCAGTTGTATGAATATCTGCCGAATAAGTAGTCTTCAACGATCTACACTGATAATATGTACCTGTGTTGTGAGGGACACCGTCATTCTTACTGAAAGTGGCTTACCTTTCATGACCCCTACTATCCTTGTTTTGTTTGATCAATGTGGATATGGTTGTTGACGGAAACCTGGTACACACTGAAAATTTCATTGTGCAGATTATGGAGCTTTGAAAGATGTATTGGATATTTTACAACAACTGGACGAGTCACTGGGCAAAAACCGCGGATACGATGTCATTATTGCTGCATCGGGTCTCCAGTTGCCTTCCCGGCCTTAGAAAGCTCATTCCTAGCCAATATGTGAGTTGAGCAAACGTATCATCAAGACGAGAGGAGAATCGCATACCGTAGCTGCACGCTAAACTCATCCTCGATTCGTCATCGTCCCAGTTATCCTCCCAAAGTTTATCCCCCGCTGATTTTGCGACCCCAGGCGCAGCGCCCTTCAAGTGCGCTAGGTCTGTACTAGAATCGTCCCAGTCTACCGAACAACATGATCAGCAAACATCAATGACATGGGATGGCGACTGAATGATCACCTGCGACTTCGAACTCTTCAAACTCGTCGTCTTCCTCAAGGACCCCCAGATGGGGCTGTGTGTCCTCCTTCTCTTGCTGTTTGTCTGCGGGTTTTGATGAGGACGCGGATGAAGACATGCTGGTAAGAGATTCGGACTGAGAGTCTGAGACGCGTTTGTACTTGGGCCGCGTCAGTGGCATGATCGTGGGAATGTGATTTCAAAAGTAGACCGTCATCTAAAGTTACAAGTATTACTTGGTACAGCATCCAAACTTCCTACAGTGACTTCCTACGTGTAATTGGGGCGCTTAATGTACACTTTGATCATGTCCTTCCTGACGCAAGTAAGAGGCATTGCTAAACAAGCTGGCCACAACTTATGCATTCACGGTCTTTGCTGAGGGTGAGCAACCAACTTCGTTCCAGACACCTGTCCTAATTTTATCCTTTCCAGTCCTCCAATGATACCTTCAAGTCCATTCGGAAGCACTTCATGATTATTCGGCTACGTAGATGTGAGACACAGATACAAATGAGTGATCGCAGAACAAACCAGAATGGTACCCTCTGCAAGCCACTTTCCGACCAAAGCCCAGGCACTGCGGCAAAGCTCTTGATTTTGGGGAGCGTGTGGGTTTCCGAAGGTCTTGATGACTTTGCGCCCCTTTCCTTGGTCTTCCTTGACTGTTGCAGCAAGGGTTAATACGAGGGTGCCATTGTTTGCAAGCAATTCCCATGCGACAGACTGTGTTTCAGGCAAAGAGATAACGTCATAGACAAGTCTGATAGGGCGGTCAGTAATCTCGCTGATAGCCGCCTTCAGTTGTTTTCCGGAAAGGTTGCGATCGAAAAAATGGGTTGCGCCGTAGTCCCTGACAAGCTCTTCGTTTCTCGGAGAGGCTGTAGTGATGATAGGATAAAATCCTGATAGACGAGCAAGTTGGATAGCTGCGGTACTGTCAGTATACGGTCAAATAGTCAAAGTCCCACTATGCTTACTGTATGAACCCACAGAGGAAGAACCGCCAAGGATGACAATGGGTTTCTTTGATTCGTTATCACTGGCGCTTTTGGTCCAAGGAGGGGTTATCCCAGCCCCAAACTGATTTCCGTACAAGCCCACTAGTGCAGTATCTAACCCCACAGGAATGGTAGCTGCGCTATCGACAGATTCGTTTAGAGGAATCTAGAATGGGATGTGGCTGACGATTAGTAGTCAATGAACTTTCTCATAACTTACCTTCGCTGTAAAGCTCGCAACGGTCAAGGTATACTGCTGGAACGCAGCAAAGTCGTTAGGGAATGTGCCATGCGCCAAACTGTAAACCAAGGTTCAGTCCATCACACAGACAGGGGCAAGAAATCGAATTATCTAACACTCTATCGCCTTTGCGGAAATTCTTAACACCTTCCCCTAGTTCCTCGACAATCCCAGCAATATCCGAGCCAAGAACGGCAGGGTAGTGAGTCACGAACATACCTGTGTCCTTGATCTTGTAGTCAGCCGGGTTCAGAGCAGCGGATTGAATCTTGACTAGGAGCTGCCCAGCCCCAGGACTGGGGATTCTGCGGGAGCCAAGCTCAAAGTTGCCCTGCTTTTCGGGAAGAAAAAGAGCTTTCTGCTGGAGAGACATAGGAAAGAGATGTGATGTGGAGTTAAGGTGTCCAACCTTACTACCTATTATAATAATAAATTGAAACTTCTTGATCTGAGCAATGCATGACGAATTATTCGTGGGCAATTTGCAAATGACTTATCGGTAGCATCAGCTTACGCTCTGCCCTGCAGGATAACGCCATAGCTAGAAATTGGTTAGTCTCAGGTCAATGATGGAAGATAGTCATTCCTTTTTGATCGCGAGAAATGTAGCCGCAGTCTCGCGTAGTTGTGTTACCGTCTCTTCGGGAATAAGTAGCACACTTGAGTCCCACTCTACAGGCAGTCCCCAGGAGTGTAGCGTACGGTACCCAAATGAATTATAGAATAAGGATGGTACAAGGTATTATCACCGTCTTGGAGAGATCGATTTTGCTATATCCCACGCCTGTCTCTGTGGCGTCTAAAGCTTGAAGGGTAGCTCGAATGCAATACATAACAAAGATACCATCCACTGTTTGATAGGAGAGTAGTGTGCCAGTATCCACAACTGTGTACACGCGTGCGTGTCACGAGCACGGCAAGAAACGATGAAGAGCACTACTTATGTCGTAGAACATGACTATCTGTTGAATACACCTGCACCATTGGAACCTAGTCGGGAATATCTGCGGGAAGCACTAATCAGGCGAAGGGGGAAATCACGTGACGTGTCATGCACTTGGTTCAAAGTTAAAATCAACATCGTCACCGTTCAAGGTGAGAGCATGCAGTCGGGAACCGTTTGTATTCTAATACTTCCTCATGCATCGTAGTCATGGTAAAATATTGTGGATATCTGTTGACCGATAGCTGGTTGCGCCAACGAGCCCTTGATATGGGCTATCCGCCCCCCAAGACATCCCAAGACACGAATGACATCGTTGGCCTTGCGTCGATGCAGGTCATGGCGAGGACGGGCCTTTTCTCTTCCGCCAGAGTTCGTCGAGTGAAAACTCCCAAAGGCACATACTTTTGGTGCATTGCCCTCGCTTGCGATGATCCTATTACTGTAGGTGAACGCTTATCAACTCGCGCGCCGCCGGAGGCAGAATACAAGGCTTTGAAGGAGGCGCTGGGGAAAGATTTCCCCCCTCGCTGGTATCGAGCTATATGAAATGAAACGTAGGTGAGCTTTCTATGTCGCCAATGGACGCAACTAATATTTATTTCTTTTTAGGAAAGCATGCAAGTCTCCTAGCATTGCCAAACATATCGCCACATGTCATCGAAGTTATCGAATCCCAAGACGTGGTTTTACATGATTATATTCTTCCAGTTATACGTGTGTAGTTATATATTAGTCTGACTTGAAGGAAGGGCCAGGATGCCGAGCATCCTCTATAAACTCTCCCTTTGGTCCAGTTCACGCTATAGCCTGTTGTATCGAGACAGTCATTAAGGAGCGTTGCGAATTGAATACTCGAGACTACTGAGTACAAGTAGAATTAAGTGACACCACATTCACTGACACTGAACAGCTGTGAGACCTTCACGACTCAACGGCTTACTGAGCCCACTTTGCCCTCCCTAGTCCACACTAATGTACATCAAAACAGTCGTTCGCAATAACATTGAGTATTATCTTCATGATGAAGAAGTTTTAGTCACAAAAAGATTCCGAAACCCAAGTTTCCATTACATAATGCTCCCAAACACCACACTACTTGGCGTCCGTTTTTGGATTTCCCATTTCCCTCATCTTGTTGCAAATGGTGCGTAATCGGTTTTCGGAAGCTACCCTTGAGGATGCGCCATCAAGGCGAAGAATTTTGTTCCACTTCAGCATCCGGTCAACAGGTTGTTCACCAGGGGGTCGATAGTCCGTGTCTTTGCTTGCAACGATATCCATAGTAAATTAAATGTCACCACGATGAATTGTGGTACCACTCCAGTATGGACCTGCAATATGACGGTCATGGTATGTAATAAAGATATGTCGCAGCATGTATAACTTACCTGCGGCAGCAATGGCCATGACCGAATGCTTGGTTTCATCTTGAACAAAAATATATCCTGCTTGAGTTTTCAGGTCAATTCTAGCCTCTTGAATATGCGCCTGAATCTCTTTATCAAAGTCGTCATTCTCCAGGCTCCTGCTCACAAATCTCTTCACTTCCACGAGAAGGCAAGCATCTGCCGCAGTTATTCGCCACCCTCCATAGCGAGGCTTCTCCTCTCGTTGAGGCACGGCTGTGAGATGGACGATCGCAAAATCCACCAGGACGCTCCGAGCATCTTTTTCTGGGACGGTCGGTGTGAAAGAAATATTACCGATACTCGTGTCAGGCTCAAAGTCTCCTTCTTGTTCTCCTTCTCCTTCTCGTTCTTGTGTTTCTTCGTTGTTACCGGGAACTTGGTTGCTTGCAACATCCTCCTCTCCCTGGGCTGATTTTTCTTCTACCTCTTCTGGATCATCGCCGTCATCTGCACCTTCAAGCTGATCATCATGCTTTACAATCCAAACCGGGAACTGAGGCGCCACAATTACATCCGGCACATCTGCCACGAGATCGAAGAGTGTTTGACACCACAGTGGGTACCAGTAGAATTCCAAGTTACGGGAGTTGAATGTGCGAGAGAACGCATATGACGTCTCTAGGCGAGATTTGTGTGGCAGCAATTGATCTCTGGAAGTGGCCATCGCAAATTATGAGTATGTGGCGGCTGGTAAGTCTGGGGACGAATAACAGCGACCAATTAGTATGTTAATATAAGTTGTGCGGACTTGAATTTTTGCGAAGAATATTATTATTTCGACGAGATGCTAGTACTATTGTACAATATTTACGGTGGACAATAACAGTGGATCTTGATGCTTACTCAAGTGGCTCGACATTTTTTCGTACGGTTCTGATAGATCATGACGTGGAAGTTAATCCCAAGAGAGAAAACAAAAAAGAATAATTTTTTGACTCCGAAAATAGAAGAGGGCAACAATGAGTGAGCAGGTGAGTACCACAGTTGCCACTTGGCACTAGCCCACAGGACTGCAGTTCACCGTGTCTATAGAAGCACGTGCCTTGTCACATGACACCTTATATAAAGGGCAACACTTGGTTCAAATCATCATCATCATCGTTACAGATCTGTTCAAGGTAAGAGCATGCAGTCGGCGACCGTTTGTATTCTAATGCTTCCTATCATGCATCATAGTCATGGTAAAATACTGTGGATATCTTCTGACCGATAGCTGGTTGCGCCAACGAGCCCTTGATATGGGCTATCCACCCCCCAAGACACTCCAAGACTCGAACGGCATCGTTGAACTTGCGTCGATGCAGGTCATGGCGAGGGCGGGCATTTTCTCCTACGCCAGAGTTCGTCGAGTGAAAACTCCCAAAGGCAAATACTTTTGGTGCATTGCCCTCGCTTGCGACGATCCTTTTACTGTCGGTGAACGCTTATCAACTCGCGCGCCGCCGGAGGTAGAATATAAGGCTTTGAAGGAGGCGCTGGGGAAAGATTTCCCCCCTCGCTGGTATCGAGCTATTTGAAATCAAACGTAGGTGAGCTTTCTACATTGTGGACGCAACTGATATTTCTTTCTTTCAGGGACAGCATACAGGTCTCCTAGCGATGCCAAACGCGTCACCACATATCGTCGAAGTTATCGAACTCCAAGATGTGGTTTTACATGATTATATTCCTCCAGTTATACCTGTGTAGTTATATATTAATCTGACTCGGAGGAAGAGCCAAGATGCCGAGCATCCTCTATAAACTTTCCCTAGTTTACACTATAGCCTATTGTATCGAGACAATCATGAAGGAGTGTTGCGAATCGACGAATTGAGGCCGTCCAAGTCTCAACGCCTAGACTCTACACAAGTTCATTCTGTGTTGTCGTATTCAAATCCCGAAACACTACTGGGGTGCTTTTTTCGAACCAAAGAGGGGAATATTTCGTGTCTGACCCCCATGGTCGGGGGTAGGCGACCTTTGCTAACGAAATTCTTGTTCGTCAGTGATGCTTCGTCTTCACTCTGGTTTTCGTAAGTAGTGTAGGTTCAGAATGAACTATACTAATCGTATATTTCAAGCCATCCGAACCATTCCAGATGGCGGGAATCATACCCCAGGATTCATGGAGGTTGGACGTTCCATAGTATTCCATAACGCCTGTTTCGCCCCGTCAAAGAGATGTATGTTCCCTATTCTGCCAGTATCTTCCATAGCTCCTGTAAGCGATCCTTGGTCAACGTGCTTTTGGGCCCCTGGTCCGGCTCTCCACAATTTATGTTGCTCGCGAGGCTGGCCCATTGCAGCGTCTCGCTCCTTACCAAACCCCTATTTTAAAGCGGTTGTCTTAGAAATAACGAAGCATACTGCGATCTTTTCGCGATTTCTTCCTTTACTCCACTTCACGACCCACATTCTGGAACCTTCAAACTCAAAATCGACTCAGCCACAACCAGAACATCAACGCTCCTCCTCCTCTCTTTGCTTTTACACGTAAGAACTTCCAACAAGAACTCTCCCTGCAACATCCCCCATTGTAATTATGGTGCCTATTGTACATAATTATATTGTGACATTACGGCCGATACAAATACCGTGATAGTTGCCATCGCGGCAACCCTATATTTACTGTGTTTCCTGAGGGTGAACAACCAACTTCATTCCAGACACCTGTCCCAATTTCATCCTTTCCAGTCCTCCAATAATACCTTCAAGCCCCTTCGGGAGTACTTCATACTTATTTGGCTGCATAACTGTGAGATATAGATCCAAAATCGTGGTCGCAGAACAAACCTTTATAGTACCCTCTAAAAGCCACTTTTCGACCAAAGCCCAGGAGCTGCGACACAGTTCCTCATTTTGGGGGGCGTGTGGGTCCGCGAAGGTAGAGATGACCTTGCGCCCCTTGCCTTCGTCTTCTTTGACTGATGCAGGATGGGTCAACACGAGGGTGCCATCGTTTGCAAGCAATTCCCATGCAACAGACTGTGTTTCTGGTAACGAGATGGCATCATAAATAAGTCTGATAGGGCTGTCAGTAACTTTGCTGATAGCCGTCTTCAGTTGTTCGACAGAAAGCTTGCGATCGAAAAAATGAGTTGCACCGTGGTCCCTGACAAGCTCTTCGTTACTTGGAGAGGCTGTAGTGATGATAGGATAAAATCCTGATAGACGAGCAAATTGAATCGCTGCAATACTGTCAGTATGTAGTTGAATAGCTGAATCTTACTTTGCTCACTGTATGAACCCACACAGGAAGAACCCCCAAGGATGACGATGGGTGTCTTTGATTCGTGATCACTAGTGCTTTCCGTCCAAGGAGGGGCCACCCCGGCTCCAAATCTATTTCCGTACAAGCCCACCACCGCGGTAGTTAACCCCGCAGGAACAGTAGCTGCGCTATCAAAAGATTCGTTTGCAGGGATCTGGAGTGGAATGTAGCTGACGGCGTAAATGAACCTTCTCATAACTTGCCTTTGCCGTAAATCTCGCAACAGTCAAGGCATACTGCTGGAATGCAGCATAGTCATCACCGAAATTGCCAAGCGCAAACCTGTAAACTAATGGTTAGCCTACAGACATGTAGCAAAGAAGAAGAAAATTGTCTAACACTCTATCGCCTTTGCGGAAATTGTCAACACCTTCCCCTATTTCCTCAACAATGCCAGCAATGTCCGAGCCCAGAACGGCAGGGTAATGGGTCAAGAACATCCCTGTGTCCTTCATCTTGTGCTCAAGCGGGTTCAGAGCAGCAGATTGAATCTTGACCAGAAGCTCCCCAGCCCCAGGACTGGAGATTCTGCGGGAGCCAAGCTCAAAGTTGCCCTGCTTTTCGAAAAGAAAAAGAGTTTTCTGCTGGAGAGACATGAGATAGATGCTAATCGTACAGTTATTGTTCTTGGGTCAGTTACCTGATCGTAGCGGCGTGCGCGCCAATCCCCGACTCGGCCGACAAACACCGTTAGTCAGATATACTGAGAGCGCACCCAGTAGATGAAGTAAGATTCTCCCGCGCTCGCAGATTTTCTTGTAGGGTGCCTGGACATTTGCATCTGACAGAACCCTCTTGTTAATGCAACGCATGCCGACGTGATGAGCGGAGTTAGATGGTTGGAATACGAACCAACCCATATAGTCACGTTACGCTATCTTCTCCCCTCAGTCTGTTCCATCACGACTGAGGGTGAGCCACTATTCGTTTGAACTGTACTTAGACACTGATGGACTGTGTATATTAGACTCACGCTGTGTCTAGGTACATTACAATTCAGTCTGTTCCATCACGACTGAGGACTCACGCTGTGTCTAGCTTTAATAGGTTATGAGCCCTGCTCTCTCGTAAAACGAGGAGCAGAACCAACTAGACGACAGCGGGCTAACCAGGAACGAACCCGTCGGATAATTATTCCCCGGGATCGCCAATAATATGATGACAACTTCTCTCGACGCCACCTAAACGCATAATCTCTCCCCTTTTTGGGTGAGAAGTGTCAAATCGCTGCGCGCGTATATATATACTTACAAAAAACTGTCAATCGCATCTTCCTCCCATCTATCATCATGTCATCAGCAGCGCATACTCGCTCTAAGAGCTCCGGCAATAAAAGTGCTACACTCAGCCCGCCAGCTACCAGTTCGACCATACCTACCATTACCACCATGTCCTCCCCGCAGGCCACTGTCTCGGCGATCACTCTTAGTCAAACTGACTTAGATAAGATTGAAGTTCTCGACCGCAGTAAGAATAACTGGGGGGTCTGGTCTGATCGTATGCAGAACTACCTTCTCTTGAAACATGGAGGCGGCTATATACTAGGACTTGTCACCCATCCTGACCCATCCCAGGACCCCATTAGTGCGGGCCACTGGGACCTCAATAATTTATGCATCATTCCAGTCCCGAGGAAAACGAATTTCTTCATGGACACACCAACACATACCTCACTTGGGGAGCCCTCAAGTCTCGACATGAGAAAGTCGGTCCCATCGCTCAAATCTTATTAATTCAACAAGCCTTAGCAGTTTGGTACCGCCGATCTGAGCGCCTTTTCACTACCAGTACTCAACTTAATGAACTCGTTCGGCGAATATATGCCATCGGTATACCGAAAGAAGAGGATTTTCTCACTATTATGATGCTCAATGCGATGGCCGAAGACCTCCCTCATGTCCATAACCACATTGCAGATGCCCTTGCCACTAGTACTTCCACCACACCTTATGGTCCTTCAAATATTCACTCACGCCTTGATATTGAGCAACAACTCATTGACACCAAGAGATCTAAGGATGGAGATATCGCCATGGCTGCCATTGGAAGGGGCAATCATAATGCCCAGTCCCGTGAGCGCACTGCCTGTGGCAACACAAGCCACCCCACCAAGGACTGCTTTGGGAAGGGAGGAGCCACGGAGGGGAAGCGTGATGAGGTCCTCGCATGTAAATGTGCCGCTCGTGAAGTGAAGGGATCATCTACAGGCAGGACCCCCACTTCTAAGCCTGCGGTAGCTACTGGAAAACCCGGTGGTCTCTATTATGACACTAATGGTTGTGCATACCTGCTTGATAGCAAGACCCACCAAGCGATCTATGTCGTGTCTCCAGACCCTGTGGGACCTCCTGCTTCCTCAACTGAGTTTGCTGGTCTTACCAGTGATACCATCACCCTGGCACTCATCTGTGAATTATCCATGGCAGAGGAAGACGAATACACGACTCTCATTGCCGCTGTTGACCCTCTTACTACCAGCCTTGACTGGCGCTCACACGTACAACCTGTCAACTTTGCTGGTATCACCTACAAGGCTCCCAACCAATATCAGCGCACCATCATGGACTCCTCTATCATCCCTCTCTTCCTTGATAGTGGTGCATCCGTCCACATCAGCAATGAAGAGACTGACTTCTTTAGCCTCCGTCCAATTCCTCCCCAAGCAGTTAATGGTGTTGGTGGATCATCTATCCAGGCTGTTGGTGTTGGCACTCTGCGCCTTGTCATGGCTCAGGGCATTCACATCACCCTCAATAATGTTCTGTTCATCCCTGCCACCACAGTACGCCTCATCTCGGTCTCCACACTATGTACTGCACACCGCTGCATTGCTTCTTTTGATGCTGCCACCTGTTGGGTTCAGTCCTGCAGTGGCACTCGCATGCTCTCAGGTACCTTGACATCCCATCGCCTCTATGCCCTTTCTGGTGGACAACTGTCCACTGAACATGCTTACCTGGCTCACCAAAGGCCGACACTCCAGTCCTGGCACCACTGACTTGGACATGCCAACTTCCATGCTGTTTATGACCTTGCCCGCTCTGGTAACGCTACTGGTATGCCCATTGATCTCTCTGTCATACCACCCAAGTGTGACAGTTGCATTCTTGGCAAGCAGACATGGACTAATGTCCCAAAGATGCGGGCAGGGAGAAGAGCTAGTAGGAAGATGGAGATTGTTCATATCAATGAAACGAAGAAACTAGTGCTGGCCTAAGTATAAGCACAATGATAATCCTACTGATGGTGCGAGTGAGATGTTTGACCCAAGAGGACTGCAATAGAAGCAATTCCTTCTAAGTTAGTGCGAAGGAAACAAGGAAGTACCAATAAGGCAATGAGGATTCTAACTTCTGAGGTTAGCAGCGATAATGGTATATCGGCGGTACTAGCGTGATGTCAGCGGTACTTGTGTGGTAAGGATAGCTGCAACAGTTAGCTAGCGAGAGCAAGAACAAAGTTACTTGAGCGAGATGAATATGTTATTACTACTGGCGGTGCGGTAGCGGTAGCGGCAACTCCATATGAGCGAGAACGTAGGTGAGAGAGGCAGTGACCCAGCGAGATCACTGGCTGCGGTCCGGTTATGAGTAGCGAAGTTGAAAGTTGTGCAGTACTTCGAGCGGTAAAGTTACCAGCAGTTAAATCAAAGAGTGATGTTCGAATGGAGGAGAGTTCAAAAGCAAATGGATTATGACTAGTGAGCGTTTCTGATACTAAGTCCAAGTGGAGGGATGTAACAGGAAGTAAAAGTAACGGTATGTATGTTGAGTCCTTTTTAACATATGCGAGTGCGTGCGAGATAATTATGTGAGTCCAGTAGCGAGAAGGAAAATAAACAGGGTATTTAGTAAAGAGGCGCACAGCATGCAGCAGCCCCTTGAGATGTGAGGTAAATCCTGCCGTAGATTTAGTAACGGCAGAAGTGAAGTAACTACGCACCAATGGATTCTAGACGGAATTGGACGGGACATGAGGGCATTGGCGCGAGGATCCGGTAAGGGTTCATGGAAGAAGAACGGTTCTGCCTTAGCAGAGTGAAAAGGCTATTTCCTCGCTATAAGGGAATTCTTCAGTTGCTGCTGCAGACGCTAACAAGATGCTTGTCGAAAATGGGGTTTTTGTCACGAATTCCAAATACAAATCATTATTCTTTTCTCAATTTCCCTAAAGCGTCTAAACCCAGTGCTAAGACAAACACAAACTCCATCGAAATCCCTATGACCGCTTCTATAACCGAACTTCCTGATGAAGATGAAGAGATCTTTTATGATGCTATTGGATAAGATAAGATAAGATAGTGTCATGTGATCTTAGAACCTTCTAGAATATGATGTCATAACAATGTCACAATCATCACATCGTACGATTCTCATTTCTATTTTATGATTGGCTAGTAGTTTCAAACTCAGTTTATATCTCAGTTTCAATATGTGTATATAGTTAGCTAGTTTCGCTGTAGTAGTTCTTTAGTTCAAACCTCTTGTATCTACAATTGTAGCAATCCAAGACGTCCTTGCTCTTCTCTCTCTGTGACAACCTTAGTTTGAGTCCTAGTCTCTGCCCTAGCGTTAATTCATTTGTGGGTTGTGACAGTTTTGATGGTCAGCGTGACTTTTCTCGCTACATCCGCTGGGCACTTTGAATATTGACCGTCCCCGGTCAAACATACCATATGTAGGACTTAGCATTCCTGTGACTTGCAAGTGCGTGGCATGATGCGTGGTATGTGGAGTTTACAAAGCGTGATTGGAGGTGAACTCGTGGTATCATGGGAAGGGGATAATGATGAACACGAGGTGCGTTATGCGGCAGTTATGAGTGGGGAGTTTCTATAAATGACTGACGTACCTGTGATACCTTGCTTGTCTTTGTTATAGCATGTCTCTCTTTGACCTTGGTTCCGACCTTTGCCCTGAGGCCGTTGCCTTGGTTGAGAAGTTTGCTGCGATCTGCACTAAGGTAGAAGCGCTGACCAAGTGCATCCCTGAGGACTGTGAGGAAGAAGCAGTGGATGAACGAGTGGACTCTTGCTACAGTAAGCGACTATTGGCGGTGTACTTTGTCTTTACTCATTTCTACGGTATAGGGCGCGATGGCAAAGTGCCATTTGGATGGGAAGACCTATAGCCTGGTGTTGGTCTTGCCGCTGGCAGAGAATGCCGTGGGACTAGAAGCCAGCAAGGTGTATGATTGGTGGACTGAGCAGGTTCGTGCAGCTTTACTTGCTGTGAAGAGTAAGCGTGAGCAAGAGAAGTTAGCCACCACCACTGACGAGAAAGGCAAGGAGAAGGAAGTTGCTGTGGTAGACGTGCCAATGGAGGAGGTTACTGGCAGTGATGCGGAGGGCATGGTGACTTCTTTAGTGTCAACTGAGGGTACTTTGGTAAGTTCTCGTTATCTCTCTTTCGCTTGCCTTTACTTATGCGCTATTTCTAGCGTCCAAAGCCGCACCCCAGGATTGGTAGGAGACCTGGCGACATAGTGTACTCGAAGCCATGCGAGCACTGTGCTTGTCAAAAGATACTCTGCTCCGGCAAGCATGGGTATAGCTGCTGGCCGTGCTGCAAGCTGAAGACTGGCTGTGTCCAGTCCAGATACTTCAGTAGTAAGTTCTGTGCATGTCTAACTTCTAACCTTGCTAACTTGTTTATAGAATGTAAGGCCAAGTCTGCAGCAAAGACGCCGCCTACCGCCGGCGATAGTGGTAGTGGTAAGGCTGGTGGTGAAGTTACCACTGGCGGTCCGCCTGAAGTGGCAATAGAGCTGATGGAAGGGGAGGAGATGGGTATGGGAGAAGTCGCTAGGCAAGTCGCTGAGGACTCTGACGTGGAGGATGAAGCAGAATTCCAGTGACAACTGGATGAGCTGTGCACCGTTCCTGACCTGTTCTTCTTGGCTGAAGCTGAGATGCGGAAGCTGGATGTGTGGTACATGCAGATGCAAGGCCTGATGAAAGAGATGGCCGCTAGCATGAAGTATCTTTATGGCTATCTGGACCGCATCAAGAAAGTGCGTGGTGACTGAGTACTTAGTGTCTCTCTTCCTTCATACCATATACTTGTATACTGTAGCACGTGCATACAAGTCTTTCTCCTGTGGTTGTACTGCCAGTAAGGAAAAGTGAGTTGGTGGTCCTGTCCAAATGTCCCATGTCCATATCCAAATTCCAGTACTAGTCCATTGAGTGCCTGTGTGATATAGTAAAGGTAAATGAGCGCTCGCGTAAGATGAGACTAGAGTGAAAGTATGGCCAAAATTGTGAGTTGCTGCTTGTCTTGTCTTCATTGTTGTGCTTCCTTCTTCTATTCCTGTGTGATACCGCTGTGTGTGTGATGTCCTTGGTTCTGTCAAATGTGCGTGGTGTGCTGCCTCCATGGTAGAAGGAAATATGTATGGTAATGATCTGTGCACGGTATTAGTCCATTCTTTGCAGTCCATTGCAGTATTAATTCTGATATAAGAGTCTGTTTGCTGTTAGCGCGTAGCATAGGTAAGTGAGATCTAGAGAGCGGAAACTTTGATAAGGAAAAATGAGACACTGGCCAAAACCTGGGGTAAAACTGAGACTATTGTACTGAGTGGTATTTGTTTTTGTGTTTTTGTGTTTTTCTGGGAGTGCGTGGTATTAGAGAGCGGCTGTATGATAACGAGTGTTGATAGTAGCAGTATGGGATAGGTGGGGTTAAGTGTTGGCGCTGAAGCCAATGTCTTCATATGCCGGCTCTTCATCGTCTTCTCCTGCCAAAGAGTCCAATGCTTCTTTGTCTAGACTGGTGACACTAGTAACTGAAAGTTTAGTATTGGTACGCGGGTGATAAGGGATCAAGCAGAATGCTGCGTAACGCAGTTTGGATATGCTGCCATCTAGCTTGGCTAGCCAGTATGAGCCGCCGTTGGTACGATGCACTACTACCATTGGACTGAGGTACTGCGGCTTTGTCTTTCAACTCAGCTCATACTCGATCTTGGAATTGTGCACTAAGACTAACATGCCTGGAGCAAAGTTATAGTCTTTGATAGTAGCACCGTACCGGCGCTCAAATTGCCATACTGAATTGAGCCTAGCCTTGGTGACTTTGTCTCTGATGCTGCGGAGATCTTCTTGCTGCTTCTGTAACTGCCACACATGGTAAGCGATGAGATCGGTAGTAGAGAACGTCTCTTGACCAGGTAGGTCTACTAGAAAGGTACTTTCAGCAAGATCAAGTGGAAAGATTGGCTCGACGCCGTGAACCATAAAATATGGCAATAGCCCGGTGTCATGATGAACCGTAACATGCTCGGCCCAGAACACAGTATGAACAGTCTGGTACCAGCAGGACTCATCCCCCTTGCAACTTTTCATGATGGCCTCCCGGACATTGTAATGACACCGATCGACAATGCTGTTGGCTTGCGAGTTGTAAGGAGAGATGTGGATTTGGTGAATCCCATAATGGTTAGCTAACTCTTCTACCGCTGCAATAAAAGCTGGCCCATTGTCAGTAACGATCTCGGTGATAGGTCCCCACCGACACAGAAGCTCTTTAAAGATGAAGGCGCTAAGGGTCCTAGTGTTTTCCTTACGTAGCATATGCCATTCTGGGTAGCTGGTAAAAGCACAATGCGCTTGAACTAAGCGATTGAATCCGCCGGCTTTCGGCATCATCATAGTGTCAAGGTGTGCGCACCTAAAGATACCACTGGGTACAGGGACGGTTGGTGGTATGTGCAAGCAGTGAGTCTGCCTGATCTGGCACTTGTGACAAGTCCTGTTGTACCATTTGATATCGTCAATAATATATGGCCACCAAAAACGCAAAAGAAGTCTAGCGCGAGTCGCGAATACTCCCTTATGACCTAAGTCGTTGTGCACTTCCTTCAGGATATGCAAGTGCTTAGCTGCCGGTACGACTAGCTGATGTTTGCCGAGTGATTGCTGCCAGAAGAGGCTATCCCTTAACACGAAGTACCGAGCGAGTGTTCCAATGAAGGACATAAATTCCTTGTCAGTCAAGCTCGCTGGCCGCTTGTGGTCAGTCAGGAATCGCTGAATTACCAGCATATGTTCGTCTTGGGCTTGAGCGGCCTCAGAACGCGGGATTACAATGCTGTCGCTATCGTGGGTTACAGTACCTAAACATGCGAGTAGCGTGGGTGGTCGAGTTAGTGAGCGCGGCACGGGTGAAGAATAAGGGTGCCCAAGATGTTGCTGCAAGGACCTGCGACTATGCAAGCATGCAAGCCCTGTTGTTCAAAATCTCCATACTGAAGGAATACAAGTGGTCTAAACAATTCTCGTGATCATCCTCCTCAGCGGGATCTTCATCTGCGGCAGGTCTCCTTGAGAGACCATCAGCGCTGGTATGCTTGGTTGCGGGTACATGTACGAGATTGAATTGAAACAAAAGTATACCTGCGATCCAGCGATTGATCTTAGCATTAGGCTGGAGATCTGGGTTATTGATTATCCCTTGATATACTTCACGTCCACCTCAACCGTAAAGTTGACGATGCCAAAGATATACACCTGCATAGCGCGCAATGCTCTGAACAACCTGTAGAGCTCGAGCTTCGCTTGTGAGTAGTGGCTCTCAACTTCAGTAAGCATTAGTGGACCAAAGCGGCTAGAGTAGCACTTCATATCCTCGCCGATTTGCGAGAGTATAAATCCTATGGCAATAGAAGAAGTGTCAACAGCTAGAATGACTTCTCACCCAGAAACATAATCAAGCGATTTTAGCGCCGGCAACTGCATAATAGCATCTTTGAGCGCTTGCATAGCTACCTTCTGTTCATGACCCCACTCAAATATAACATTCTTGCGCATTAGTGCTACTAGCGGTCTCACTATCTTGGCAAAGTCCTTGATGAAAATATGCAAGATGCCACAGGTACCTAGGAAGCCCCACACATGCATAATGGTGCTACACTCAGGCCAGTCGTGGATCTTTTGTACCTTCCCAGACTCTGGTACATGCCCTTCGAAGGTACACATGTGCCCTACAATATTGGCGGTAGGTGTGGCTAAAATGAACTTTTTGGCAGAAACTGTTAGCCCAACCATACACAAGTGGTGCAAGACACGGTTAACCACAATTAGGTGTTCCAAGATGAAGCAGCAAATGCCAGTGTTTTCTGGTATGGTCTTATATGAGCCATCAGCTCTCTGATACCGCATCTTTACCAACTTCACGGCAATGTCATCGATGAATGGGAACATATACATCAGGATCTCGTCTTGTAGAATGAAGCAAATATCCCCTTGAAAGAGCTGTATGCCATTAGCGTGGCCCATCAGAAGCATGGTTAGGCGGTATGGCCCCAACGGTGTGCCAAAGGTGGTCATATTGTGCGAGTCAACATGTAGCGACCGCTGATCATATCCTGAAAATAAGTCCATCATGCCATACACAGCGTAGCCAGCAAATGATTCAGCGAGATGTTCTACAAATGGAGGAATGGAAGCGTCTTTGATAGTTACCCTGTTCAGCGGTTGGAGATCATGAACTATATGCAGTGATGTACCATCTTTCTTGATGACGCAGAACCATCATGAGTGGTAAGATGCTGTTGACGGCTCGTACATGCCAGACACAATCTTTTCCTTGATGATGCCAACAACTTTCTCCAGCGTGGCAGGAGGAATTGGGATGCTGCGCTCCGCCCATGGTGTGTGCAGTACCATCGGTGTCTTGTACGGTGGAAAGTACTTCTCGGAGACAGCCATATTCTGATGCATCCCAAGCGAAGGCGGTCTCATGTTCACAGACAAGCCAATGTACAAGCTTGTCCTCCTCTGGCCATAGCCACTTTGCGGGATCCAGATCAAGTGCATCAGCTCTCTCTTGGGTAAACCGCTTGCCAGGGTACAAAGTCTGGTGGGTGCGGTGGTAACTCAGGTAAACCAGCCAAAGGGTCTGGCGGTAATTCCCATTGCACACGGTACTCTGGCAGCATGGTAGTTGGGATGGTGTTAACTTTCTTGCCTACAGGTTTGTAGACGTAGGAATGTGTGGTCTCATCGTAGGTATAAACACTGTGGAAGGCTTCAGTAGACTTGGCGTTAATGGAGGAATGCATAGAGGTTAGGTAATGATAATGAGCAGATAACTGAGGGCAGTTAAAGGGAGATGACGATGCATCAGCAGTAGTGCTCCATAAGAGTGGTGGTTGCGCAGTGGGCGCCGGTATATGGTGAGTGGGATTCGGTATTGTAGCGGTAACTTTAGCGGTAACTGGTTCTTGAGAAACGAAAGAAGATGAAGAATGAAACATTTGGGAGTCTCCCCACACCACGTGCGGCTCATCAATCTTTAAAAATCCAGCTCGGTAGACATTGCTGGGCACTTAGCACAACCCTGACATTTCTTTACCCATGGCTGCATGGGTATGCATATGACCTTGCCGTTATTAGGGTCAGTGAGCGTAAGGTCCTGCTCGCCACTTGGCGTGTCCTCAGTGTTACATGCCATCATCGTGTAGAACGGCCTTCCTAGCAAGAGATCAAAGTTAGTGGTCTTGACAACTTGTACCTGGAACAGCATTTCACCGGTTCCGAAGTCTAGCGGTAGGTTCTCGATGACTCCTAGCATCTCGTTGGTAGATGTGTTAGCTGACTCCATGTTGATCTTGTGGTCCGGTCTCAGCGGTGTGGAACCCAGTGCACACCAAACTCTCGCCGGCATGACAAGACATTCAGTGCCCTGGTCCAACATGCACATCAAGACCTGGCCCTTGGCAATGGCCATGATAGCCCGCAGTGGCACAAAATGCTCTGCAACCACTCATCCGTCAGCACCTCGTGAGCGGTAATGCTCCCAATACTTCATCTGTTCTCTAGTGCTAGGCATGATGCCTAACTCATTGACTAGCATGGTGTTAACGCTAACTCGCTTGTTGGTAGTAGCTTCCTTGAGGTTCTTGTGGATCTCCGGTGCTACCGCGATGAGTTTGCATACTGGTATGGTAATGTCAGAGTCCAGAATATGGTCGATGATGCATCTATCAGTGTCCTTGTCTTCTAGCGGATGCTGGTACCTGTATTGGGGCGCAGGTTGGTTGGCAGCATCAGTAGACAAAGAAGAAGTTGCAGGTGCTGGAGGTGCTGTACTTTTGGTGGTATTGGTAGATGAACAAGAAGTCGCAGGTACTGGTGCTGAGTGTGGGGTACTTTTGGTGGTAGGTGCTGCATGCTTAAGGATCTTAGTACCGGGGTTGGGCGCCACACTTGCTTTGACTTGGGGTGAAACCACCTCCTCGACCGTGTCAGCAGCCTTAGAGGATGGTCCCGCTTTAGGTCTCGACAGCATCTTGATGCCATCAAACCGCATGGTCTTTCCCTTGTCCGATTTCCTAGCAGCATATGCATCATTAGCGTCATACAATTCCTGCGCCAGACATAAGTCATTAGCGTGCTCTACTTCAGCATCTGTCCTGTGAATGGCATTAGTGTGCAAGAATGCAGAGGGATCGATGTCGAGCATGGCGTCACACCCATGCTCAACCCAGCAGTACAGGTTTCCCAATACCGTAGTGTTAGCTCCTGTAGCAGGGCTTTTGCTCGCCAAGCGGTCAAGGCTTCATTGGAAATCAGGACCAAGACAAGGGACCGCATTGCCGTTAGGCAGAACTATGTGTCCATTCCTATTAATGATCTTACTGTCGTGTATGTATGCTTCCTTGATTGTGCAATCCAGCATCTTGTGCAGACTGCTGCAGAAGTGGCACATGATGGGGTGTACTGCACATACTCTCGCTTGATCACAATGCCAGGATTGGCTGGTTGTGTCTGTGGTAGCGGTGACACCTGTTGAGTGGTAGAAGATTTAGCATATGCCAATGCGGAAGCCGGTGCCATTACAGCAGTGGAGGTACTTGGTAAAAGAAAGATTGCCGCTTCATATACCTTTTTGATGTCGCAAGGATCCTCTGGGTGATGTGTGGTAAGCATAATCTCAAGCTGCCACATAATAGCAGTCTTGGCGGTAGCATGGAATCCATCAAGAAACAGACGGTCCCGCTCAAGTTTGGTGAGCTTCTTCTTAGCAATCAAGTGCTGAGAGATCTTGAGGAACTTCCTATAGTATGGCTCAAGATCCTCTTGTGAGGTCATCGGCATACGAGCTTGTTCTGCACAAATGTTATGTTCTCGAGGTCAGTATGGGTGAAGCGGCGGTTGCCTTCACATCCAAGGTGCAAAAGCTTTACCACAGCAGTCAACTTAGCCCAATCCAGCAGACTGGCTTCATCAAGTATCTCCCACGTCTCAGAGTCATCAATAGGTGCGTAACTCAGCGCTGCCTTAATAAGGTGCTCGCCGGTCAGGTTGGCATGAGCGCCTAAGAGTTCTACGTCCTTGAAAAATGGTAAGAGGCATGCTGGGGTGCTGTCAAATTTAGGCGTGGCATCTGTGCCCCTTAGCAGCATACGGAATGGGGTTGTCATGATTGGCGGTCGAGATCTAGCTTGCAGTTGTGGTAGGACTAACGATTGCAGTGTAAGCGTCAGCAGAATGGTAGCATGAGTGTGGATAATGGTGCGATGGTGAATAGTGGGTGGTGTTGGCAGTACAGTAGCGATGCGCTGTCAAGGCAAAGGAGGAGCAAGAGTTTCCTCGTTTGGCGAAGGGTAGAGTTCGCGGACTGATGTCAAGGGTGATCCCTTGGGGGTGAGTCAATAGTAACAAATGGTATCTGTGATTCTTCCAGTTCGAAAGCTCCCGGTAGTTGTTTGCCTTTTGGTGTTTCCCCTTGCTCACTAGATGATTCATCAGCGATGAGTTCTCAGAGGATGGTGACTTCATCTGCACTAGATTGGCGGCTAGATGCTAAGATTTCCGTGTCATTGTTAATCTTTGGCATAAAGAAATCTTCTTGGGCTAGGCAAATAGACCTGAGACTACGAGTCTTGTTGTCTCAAAGTTGGCAGGTAGTGCGTTCCAGATTTAGTGCTTCTATGGTCCCCTCACAGTGGGCTCCAATGAAATGAAAAAAACTAGCGCTGGCCTAAGTATAAGCGCAATGATAATCCTACTGAAGGTGCGAGTGAGATGTTCGACCCAAGAGGACTGCAATAGAAGCAATTCCTTCTAAGTTAGTGCGAAGGAAACAAGGAAGTACTAATAAGGCAATGAGGATTCTGACTTCCGAGGTTAGCAGTGGTAATGGTATATTGGCGGTACTAGCGCAATGCCAGCGGTACTCGCATGGTAAGGATAGCTGCAACAGTTAGCTAGCGAGAGCAAGAACAAAGTTACTTGAGTGAGATGAATATGTTATTACTACTGGCGGTGCGGTAGCAGTAGCGGCAACTCCGTATGAGCGAGAACGTAGGTGAGAGAGGCAGCGACCCAGCAAGATCACTGGCTGCGGTCCGGTTATGAGTAGTGAAGTTGAAAGTTGTGCGGTACTTCGAGCGGTAAAGTTATCAGCAGTTAAATCAAAGAGTGATGTTCGAATGGAGGAGAGTTCAAAAGCAAATGGATTATGACTAGCGAGTGTTTCTGATACTAAGTCCAAGTGGAGGGATGTAACAGGAAGTAAAAGTAACGGTATGTATGTTGAGTCCTTTTTAACATATGCGAGTGTGTGCAAGATAATTATGCAAGTCCAGTAGTGAGAAGGAAAATAAACAGGGTATTTAGTAAAGAGGCGCACAGCATGCAGTGGCCCCTTGAGACGTAAGGTAAATCCTGCCGTAGATTTAGTAACGGCGGAAGTGAAGTAACTATGCACCAATGGATTCTAGACAGAATTGGACGGGACATGAGGGCATTGGCGCGAGGATCCAGTAAGGGTTCATGGAAGAAGAACGGTTCTGCCTTAGCGGAGTGAAAAGGCTATTTCCTCGCTATAAGGGAATTCTTCAGTTGCCGCCGCAGACACTAACAAGATGCTTGTCGAAAATGGGGTTTTGATGGTCAGCGTGACTTTTCTCACTACATCGACCTTATGGAGCATCCTGATACTGTGTCTGCAGCTGGGAATAAGTATGTTATGGACATCATTAATGATTATTCCTCCTATGCATGGGCTATCCCTCTAGCAGCTAAGTCAGACACATTCCCAGCCTTACAAACCTGGGCACTTGCTTGTGAGGTTGAAGCCACCTTCAAAGTTGGCACTTATCGCACTGATAATGGTGAGCTGAAAACTGAGAACATGTGTCAGTGGCTCCTCTCCTGTGGCACCCAGCATCAATTCACTGCTCCCCATACGTCTGCTCAAAATGGCTGCATTGAATGCCTTCACCATACTCTCATGGGCAAGGCTCATGTGATGCAATTAGCATGCGATATTCCTATCAACCGTTGGGATGAATTTGTTCTCACTGCCTGTTACCTATCTAACTGCACCCCTGTAATATCACAGGGTCATACACCTTTTGAGCGCTGGCATGGCCTCAAACCAGATCTATCCCACTTACATGAGATCGGTTGCAGAGCTTTCGTCCTCATTCAGCACCGCCATAACCTCAAAGTGTATAGTCACTCTATTGAATGTGTCTTAATCGGTTATTCCCTTGACTCTAAGGCCTATCGCTGTTACCATCGGGTGTCCCACAAGGTTTTCGTTTCTTACCATGTATCCTTAGAGTCTCATCAGTGCAGAACATGCCTGTCTCTCCCACCTGTGGAACAAACAGTACCGGAGACACCCATTACCACCCATCCCTCAGCCAGTCTTGAAGACATCCCAGTGTAGCAAGCAAAGTCACACTGACCATCAAACCCCCATTTTTGACAAGCGTCTCATTAGCATCTGTGGTGGCAACTGAGCAATTCCCTTATAGTGAGCAAATAGCCTTTTTGCTCCGCTAAGGCAGAACCATTCTTATTCCGTGACCCCTTACCGGATCCTCATGCCGATGCCCTCATGTCCCGTCCAAATCCATCTAGATCCATTGGTGTGTAGTTACTTCGCTTCTGCCATTACTAAATCTATGGCAGGATTTACCTTGTGTCTCAAGGGGCCACTGCACACTGTGTGTCTCTTAGCTAATACCCTGTTTATTTTCTTTCTTGCTACCGGTGTAAAGATACAATATAGCCTGGGCTGTAGATGAACCACAGCCTAAACTAGTATGCGAGTCTTGCGCTCCATCTAGTCTGCTTCACTTGCAAAGCAAGAGCATTCAACCCTAAAGGGAATGCTAAGTTAGTATAGTTCAATAAAGCCCAACCTGTGGTGCATGACTGCCATTGGAGGTAGCGAGATGCTAGCGGTGACCTCCGGTCCATGGGAAACTTGCGGTAAAACTAGCGGTAAGCGTGAGAATGTGGTAGGCAAGTGGTAGCGTGAACAGTAAAACTGCGGTAGTATGAGCGGTAAAACTGCAGTAAGCGTGGGAACTTCTGCAGTAAAACAAGCGGTAGTGTAGCGGTGAAGCGCAGGAAAGCGGTAAAGAGTGGTGGTGCGTGCAGTGGTAAAGCAATTCTTAAGGAAACAGTGACTTCAGTAAAGAACTTTATTTCGTAGTGACAGTAGTGGTGACTATTCCTAAGTACCATGTGTACTATAGGAGGGAAGTAAGGAAAGAGTATGGGTACCTAGGAATTTTATACTAAGGAATAGCTACAGAAACAGAAGGGATAGGATAAACATGCAGCAGACATGTAATAAGACTGCACTACAGTTTACAAAACATCACGTACTGGCGAGACTGGATGGACATAGGATGGATGGTGAATCTTGCTTGTGGATGCCTAATGGGTTCGTGGAGATTGTCGAAGATCACCACTTTATGGGAAAGTTGCCGTAGTACAGCCGCTAAGCTGCAATGAGGCTTCCAGAGTGCGGAACGATACCGTTAGATAGGGGTAAATGCATGGTAAAGTAGGACGGTGAAGCCGAAGGGTAAGGATAATGATAGCCATGTGACACCTATATGAAAAGGTAGTTTTTGCATGTTGTCTCTTACTTAGGCTTTCCTTACCTTAAGTCCGCATTTTGGCTGATTACATAAGAACCTTACCTTTCACTCTTTGCACCACCAAGGATTCTACTTAGTTCCAGTACTGATAGCTCCTCATTTGATTTAGTTCCTGGGCAGCTTACCATAGCCCCTCACTCATTTGAGTTCTTGTGTAGCTTTCCTCTCTGCAGCTTTTCTAGTTTGGCAGCTTTCATAGCTCACTAGTTAGCTCCTGGATATCTAGTTTTCTGAAGTGAACATTACCACTGTCTTTGACTGTTTTCTCTCTCCTTCCCTTGAGTTTTGGCTAGTCAGAAATCCTTTGGACTGAACATACTGCTCCCTGCTTCTTATACCTGCCCCCTAGTCAGGATTGTTTCTCTACACTGGACTCGCCTGATAATCTTGTATGTGCTCGAATATGTTAAAAGGACTCATCATACATACCATTACATCCCTTCACTTGGACTTAGTATCAGAACGCTCGCTAGTTGAATCTATTTGCCTTTGAACCTTTCTCCGTTCGAATCTCACTCATTGATTTAACCGCTCAAAGTACTGCACAACTTTCGACTTCGCTACTCATAACTGGACTGCGGCCAGTGACCTCGCTGGGTCGCTACTTCTTTCACTGCCTCTTTTGTCGCCTACTTCGCTTGTATGGAGCCGCCGTAACCGCTACTGCTACCGCATTGCGGGTAGTAACATTATATTCGTTTCGAAGGAGTTTCCTTTGTTCTTGCTCTCGCTAGCTAACCGCTACAGCAACTCTTACCATGCTAGTACTGCCGACATACCACAGCCGCCGCTAACTTCGGAAGTTGAAATCTTCATTTCTATATTAGTGCTTTTGTGTTTCCTTTGCACTAACTTAGAAGGAATTGCTTCTATTGCAGTCCTCTTGGGTCAAACATCTCACTCGCACCTTCAGTAGGATTATCATTGCACTTATACTTAGGCCAGCGGTAGTTTCTTTGTTTCACCGAACTCAATACCATCCCTCCACCTGCTGCTCCAGACATTCCATGTTGATTGGCCAGAGTTTCCAAGCCTTCTGAACATCAGTGTGCCATAGATGGTAAGCCTTATGTGTCTCCTACTCAACGCACTGTCCTTGACTCTCTCACTGCGGTGGACCGCTTGTGGGGTCTACCACCTCACCAGCCTCATCATATGGCTACCCCCATCACTGCTTACTCTGAGGAGGAGTTTGCAGCCCTTGCCGACGTCTACACCACTATGGCTGATGATTCAGACCTAGGACTGCCTGATGACCCGACAACCTATGCTGAAGCTATGTCATCTGCCCATGCAACAGAATGGACTGCCACACTATGTGAAAAATTCGACTCCTTGTGGGACCTGGGTGTCTATAAACTTGTCCCTTGCTCCTCGATCCCACCCAATCGTTGCATCATGCAGGGACACCCAGTGTTCAAACTAAAACAAGATCAACATGGCCAATCTGTCTGCTTTAAAGCACAGTATGTCTGTCATGGGTACTCTGCAGTCTGGGGGCAGGATTACACAAAAACATCAGCCCCTACTGCACGCCTTGAATCGTTTTGTATTCTCACACACTTAGGCACTGCATTGGACTGGGACATCGAACAACTCGACATTAAGACTGCTTTCCTCCATGGCCTACTGGAACCCGATGAAGTTTGCTATATGCATCAACCAGAAGGCTTTATAGTACCTGGCAAAGAGGACTGGATATGGGAACTCCAAAAAGGCCTTTACAGCATGAAACAGGGTGGCTGTTACAAGAACACCTTCTTGCGCCCCTACTATCATTTTTCCTCCTATGCATCACTGTCCACTCTCGTCCCAACGAGGTCCCCATCCTCGTCCTCCGCTACCTCATCTGGCTTGCCATTGTCACTCCTTACCTCGCCTAGGCTCACCTCCTCCATTGCTGCTGAACACGCCCTCTTCGTGCGCCTTCTATCTCCTTCGTGCCTATACGCGCCTCTCTCACTTCATGCACTTCAAGCGCCTCCTCTGCGCTCGTTGCATTACCTTGCGCTTCAACACGCGCACTTGCTCAGTTCACGGGGAACCCCTGTCTACCTTCAAGGATGTCTTGGTATTGTGTTATGCTTTATCCTTTTACCGTTTACCTTTCTTGACTCGTGCGTCACCTTATTGGCTTGTACCCTTTATACCTTCAGCTCCGCACTTATGACTCCTGTGTGCACATGCGCATCTCATTGGTTGATACACCTCCGACTCATTTACGAGCATGCGTCCTCTTATTGGCTATCTGACTTCATACTTAATTCAGCGATACTTACATATTTGCACTCCGCTTCAATCTTACATATAAATATGCGCAGATAGCCTTTGTACTTCTTTAACTTGAATCTACTTGATCTTCGACCCTGAACTTCCTTTTGATAAGCTTTTGATAAGCTTATTGTCTCTATTTGAACTTCATAGAAGCTCATTGCTTCTACATCTTTGATCGTCGTCAAGAACCTCGTCTCTGTGACGTAGGTCGTGAGACAGCGCGTAGCACCCACCTCCGACCAATGCAACTAGCACACTCTGCACTAGGAGACTGATACACACGGGCCACCACTCTTGATAGAGCGCCCATCGCAGACACCACTCAAGTTCTTTAGCGCCTGGCTAGGTCGCTAACAGTGGCCTCATCTGGAATTGCACTATGAATGATGCCATGCTCTCCTGGGGATTCAAATGCCTGAAATGCGAACACTGCATCTATTACCATCAGACCATGCTTGGAATACTCCTTGTTGCAGTTCATGTAGATGATTTCCTCACTGTTGGCAGTACTAAACAGGTGATATCCCACTTTAAGGAACAACTACGTACCAAATGGACAGTATCTGACCTGGGAGAGGCACATTTCTGTTTAGGTATTGCACTCGAGCACGATCAGACAACTTGCACCATCAGTCTCTCTCAAATGGCACTTATTGATTGCATCATCAACAAATTTGATTTGAAAGATGCTACCCCCGTCTCTACACCCATGGACACTGGTCTCCATCTCTCCCGACACACGCATGCACCATCCTCCAATGCCCAGTGTGACCTCATGATGCGCACCCCATACCGCTCACTGGTTGGCTCCCTCATGTACCTTGCAATAGGAACCCATCCAGACATTGCACACGCTGTTCAACAATTATGCCAACATCTCGACTGCTATGGTCCTGTCCATTGGGATGCCGCTAAGTGTGTTGTCCGTTACCTCAAGGGCACCTGTGATCTCAAGCTCGTCCTTGGGGGTGACCACCCAGCCCGCCTTCTCGGTTTCACTGACAGTGACTTTGCCAATTGCCCTGACACTTGACACTCTGTCAGCAGTCATTGTTTTACCATCCTTATACACTTCTTTCCTAATCATGTATACTCGTATATGTCATGGTATGAACCACATACCATGCATGACAGCGTGCGCCAGCAAAAAACCCTCTCTCTCCCACTTGTGAGGCTGAGTACGTCACAGCATCTGACGCTGCAAAAGAACTTATCTAGCTCTGGACTCTACTTCATGAACTTGAGTTCTCACAATCATCGGCGACTCCCCTCCTCTGTGACAATACGGGCGGTATTACTCTGTCCGAAGACGCTTCCTATCATTCCAAAGTCAAACATATTGATATTGCCATGCACTCACTCCATGAACATGTCACTAATGGACAACTCAAATTACACTATGTGAAGTCTCACAATAACACCGCTGATATATTTACCAAGTCACTACCACGGAAGGACTTCGAAAGGTTATGTGCCTGCCCAGGTCTACAGTGAGGATTCAAGGAGGAGTGTACGCTCATCACATCGAGGAGGAGTGTTAATGCAATGCATGCTGATGTGATGAGTGGAGTTAGATGGTTGGAATATGAACCAACCCATATAGTCATGTTACACTATCTTCTCCCCTCAGTCTGTTCCATCACAACTGAGGACTCATGCTGTGTCTAGCTTTAATACCTCTCTCTACTCCGTAGAGTCGGGGATGCCATGCATCAGTGAACTGAGGGAAACCTGAGAAGGACATATATTGCCTTATATAGAGAACAATCACAAGCATCAGTATAATTCTGCTATGAGTTATCACATGGTCATACATGAGTTTATGGAGGAAAGACAAGTTCCTAATCGATGTACGCAGGGTTTCAGACCACCCAACACTCATGGAGTTGGGCGACTCGAAATCAAGTGGCAGATGTGGCAAAAGCTGATACATTGCCTCAATGATTCATGGCTGCCACATGGAAAACAATGTCCTTAGTTTGGAAGGTAAGTCTAAAAATCAGTGTCTTGCAAGCGCAATGATTTGTGCACTGATCCCACAAGAACTAATTTGATTTGTTCAAATAAAATGCGAGTTGTAGTGGGTCAAAAGCTGATGATTAGCTTCAATGATTCACAGTTGCAACATCAGCATCAAGGTTCACAATTTGGAAGGTAACTCCAAAGGTCAGTTCCTTGCAGATACCGATAATGCATGTACTTAATTATAATCACTTCACATTGGCCATAATATTGTGTGTCATTGCACCTTACTTAGACAATGCTTCATATTCATATTTGGAAACTTTAGCTATCACATTGGTTGGTCTAACAATGATACTATTGCTGGGCAGTAATAGTGATTTATGACAACTTCCCAATATGCAAGAAAAGACTTGAGAACAGGGCCTATGGTTCACCTCAGTACTCATTGGATATGCTTCATGATTATGGTCATCTTGCTGTTCCCCACTTAATTATCACTACCTTGCGTTGTCAGTAAAGTTGTCTATTTCTGGCCCCCTATATTAGTAATTGTTTGTCCATGTATTTAGAAAGTCTGCAATTGCATTTGTTGATCCCAACAATTTTGCTATTGCTATGTAATACTAGGCATTTATATAAACCTCCTGACACTGAAGAGAAGCCCACTGAAAGCCTGCAGATAAAGATAACATTCCAAATACCCCATGTGCAACGTGCAATACTGTTATTTCTGAATTTTCACAATTGTTTCCACCCCACACATTGTCTTGATAACCGAGGGTCTTATATAAAAGTGTGTAAGGAATGTAATGACACCACAATTACACTGGATAAGACTTCTTGCCAGTCCTCAATTAACATGGTCTACAACTTTTCTAGTTTTCGTGGTAGATAATGTGAGTTCTTGGAGGCCGCTAAACCAATCTAGTGATTAACTTAGCCGAGCTATCTTCAGAAATCTGCTCTTGGAAAACTGAGCTGGAGACTGTCTAGGCTGGGAACTGGGTGTACGTGGATAGATTTGTCTAGGAAAGATCCTTCTAGACAATAAACTGGGTGTGAAATAGATTTGGCCTAGGAATGAACCTTCTAGGCAGTGGACTTGGGAACTTGGGTAGATTATCTAGGAATGAACCTTCTAGACAATAGACTTGGGCACTTGAATAGATTGGCCTAGGAATGAACCTTCTAGACAATAGACTGGGATAGTATTCTCAAAGATATGAGAATAGAATACATGGACCAGATAGTGGCTGGTCAAAGATATGAACTGGAGAGACGTGGTCTCTAATATAACTGACTATTTTCCTAGGTATATTGTATACCTAGCTTTGAAAATAGTATAACAATGGTCTCAAGGGAATTCTTTACCCTGCACTTGGTTTAACAATGCTTCAAAGTGACTAACTTTGCAAGCCTTGAGAAATATTTACTCCTGAAATATAGTGACAAGTGGGAGATCCTATTTTTTGGGGGGAGAATGGGCTCTCCTTTTATACATGTAGCATGGGAAAATAGTTATGTAAGCTAATATAGAGAGAACCAATCAAAATATTCATCCAAACTCAAAAGAATAGGAATAAAAGGAAAAGGTGGAGCCATGACATCATATATGACATCATAGTGGAGCAGAACATTCTATAACATTCTATTCTGTGGAGCAGAATGTTCTAGAAGTGAAATGGAACTGTCCAGAATGAAGTGACATCATTATGATATCATACCCTGTGGTACAATTTTATGAAGTGTTGGGGTGTCAAGGCATTCTAATAGTAAGAAATAGTAAGGGAAAAATGGAGAAGAAGAGACAAGAATAATAGTACAATGGAAATAGGTGAAACATAGGTTGTTTTTGGTAGGTTTTTTGTAGGCTTTGAACTTTTCTCTATGGTTTTCTCTAGCCAAAGTGAATAAGCCAAAGGTAAGGCTATACCTAGACCTTCAATCTTCTTCTCACATCAACTAGGTCATTATGTGATTCCCATCTCACATATGACTTTTCTTCAAACAATGCAGATTTGTGAATCAGCAGAAATGTCTGGAAGTGTTTTGAACCAAGGTATGGTACCAAGGTATGGGTTGACTAGTCTGAGGCTAAGCTAACAGACATGGTCTTTTGTGGGTCACCTAGCAGTCATGTCCATGCATGATTCCCATATCATGCAGGACACCGGTCATGTCATCACTTTAGATGCTCCACTTTCAAAGTCATGTGTCATCTTGTTAATGTTTCAATGTTTGCTCTGTTTTTTGCTTGTACAACATCCATGGTTGGTGTGAAGTCTGATAACACACTCTCTTGCTATGCATCATGCATGTGAAAGATTTCCACTAAAAAAACTTGTTCTTTATGGAGACACCCTGCTGTTCAATGCTACAAAAAAACTTTAGCAGAGAAAGCTTTGTCAAAAGCTAAATGAAAACAGCATTGTATGGAATATACAGAGGCTCTTGCTGCAGCCCAGAATGTTATCGTAGAGCAAGCTACTTTACTATGTGAGAAGTTCGGTCATCACTCAGTTGACTATTACTTCAAGGAAATCATGTAATGCTCAAGGCTACACAAAGGCATACATAAGGCCAACAAATGAAATGCTTTTATTAAAAAAGAAGTTGAACATCATAATGCAGGTATGTTCTACTTCTATCTTTATTTCCTGCCATCTCACTATATCACTACAGCATTACCAGCCAGTGAGAAATGTCACAAGGCATGTGAGCTCATGTCCGAAATTTGTGCACATTGACAGGAGATGGATGAAGATCAATGCACCATTGAAACTCAAGACGTCATTGAGACCCTTACTGAATGTCATGAAATGAAGGAATTGGCCACTCACAACACCATGATTCATGCATTCAATGATGCTCAGAGGACTCTCAATAAGATAGATCAAGAGGTAAGCTTTGTTTTGTGTAGCCAGATTTATATTACTGATGATTGTGTCTAGTTGACAGCTTTACATAGTTGTACTGGTCTTGAATTCATCTTACTTAGTGTATGAGGAGATACAGAACATTAGAATCAGCCTCATGTTTTCCACATGGCTTGCGCAGCTGAGTTCTTCAACTATTGCTTCAAGACTTCAATTGGCACGCTTACATTTCACTTCAAAGGCTATTGTATTGCAGGTGTACAAGGTATGAATTCACAGTATGTCTAATCTATCTTCTGACTTCAACTACAACAGGCCTTTCAAAGACTCACCTGGATGAGATGAGGTCCTTGAGTTGAAGAAGAAGTTAAGTGAATTGATTTTACTAAAGCTTCGTGAGTTTGCCATCTTTATCTTTCTCTGACACATTTTCAGGTTTGGCTCATTTTTTTGTCATCATAGAGGCTGCAGCAACACCTGCACGGGTACAGCGCATGTATTACACTAACTTGGATACCAACATTACAGTGAAGTACCACATGGTACTTGAGAAGTGGCCGCTATCAAAGTTCTGCTGCCCTGGTGACATAAGTTCACGCAATGAACTTCATGTCTTGTACTATGCCTGGAACACTAACACTATGTGTTTTTGGCAGCTTTCAGATGTCAAATTCAAGGATTGGGAGAATGGAAGGTTTGATGATAAGATGGCCAAAATGTCAAGGGATGTTGATGAAGACAACACTTCTACTTTTCCTGTGCTATCACCTTCCCCTCCTTTCATAGAGACACCTACATTGATAGCAGATATTCAGTCCCAGCCACTTTCAGCAATGCAGGGCAGAAAGTGGCCTGGGGAGGAGCTCAATGGTGTGTTTTCTGTCTCAGGAGAGGCCATGCTGGTCCAGAAGAGGGCATGGAAAGAGCGCTTGGACAAGGGCAAGAAGTGTGGCCCCAGGAAAGGCAAATCTGCATCTGCATCTGCATCTATCCCCTCCTCAGATCCTTCTGCCACCTCTTCTTCAGACCCAAGTTCATCTGTGTCTGCATCTGCATCTATCCCCTCCTCAGATCCTTCTGTCACCTCTTCTTCAGACCTAAGTGCATCTGCGTCTGCATCTGCCCCCTCCTCAGATCCTTCTGTCACCTCTTCTTCAGACCCAAATTCTATCCCCACAGCTGGAGCGCCTGCTTAGGTGGTCTCTTATGTGAAACTTCATAAATACATTATATTTCACTCTTTTGTCATATATATACACTTCAATACTACTACTAATAGACTCAGAAACATACAAGATATTAGAATTAAAAAGGTTCTGAAAATTGAGTGAAAATTGAGTGAGGTACTTGTGCTCAATGTTGAGAACAGTGAGCACAAAGGTTTGTGGACGTTGCCAACAATGAGTGCTGAACCCTTACCATATTTGGTATGTTCATGCTCATTGGTATTTGGTAACATTGGCTAGCGGATGTTGCCAGTGTGGGACCTTGGTGGTTTTTTCTGAAGAGTAGATATTCAGCATTGTTACACTATTGGGTGACTATCCATAGGCTAAATAATGCAGAATATCTTATAACAGACTTTGAAACTTATTTGCAAAAGATAATCTGTATAGAATACTAAACCGTAATGCATGTGGAATAAAGCAATGTGTATTTTCCAAGCATTTTTTCAGTAAGAACTCTGATGGATCTACTACTACAGTATGCTCTGGTGAACGATGCAGAAGAGATTATATTTCTCGATGATGAAGAAGATGCAAGAATGTCAGTAGCCACACTGGTTGCCAAGGCAATTCTCGAAGTTCTGAGTCATAGATAGCGAAAAAGACCCTGTGGTGGTTGCAGTAATATATTAGCACACACATGTACTTACATCAAAGCAATTAACAAGAAGAAAAAACTTCACTGAAGCTTAAAAGATGGATGGTGCTTGTTACTGGACAGATACAAGCAGATTGAGGTCAGCATTGCTCAACTCATGGCCTGGTGGGTTGCAGTAATATGTGACTGCACAGTTCTGCTGTTACAAATCTTAAAACTTCAATAGTATTTTTACTAGGGAGCATAGGTATCAGACCGCAGTTAAAATTTGTATATTCAAAGACGTTATGATGAGGCAACGACTGCCAAAGCTAAAGATGAGTGAGGCAAGGAACCTAAGTTGTGGATTAGTCAGCGGGGTTAGTGGCTCAAAATGGCCTAAAACAGATATAATATATAATCCGTCGGATTAATCTGTAAGGCCCCCTCCCCCCCCTTACAGATTTAGAGTTTATAAGAGGGTCAAGGAAATAATGTTTTGCAAATTCTTCCCAAATGAACAGCGGCATCGCAGCATGACTTCCTTAAATGGTTTTTTTTATTCTATTCTCGTTTATTCCGCATTATTTGAGCCTACGGATAGTCACCCATTTACTGGCAGTGTAGAGCTTTGGCGTAATATATGCTAATTAGAATGGCGACTCCCTGGGAGTATGGCATTCTTATTAAGGCAAGATTATGTGATGTCGAGGTGGGTCTTATAAGGCACCTTTCAAGGCGCTAGCCAAACTTGTAATCCGGCGGCATTGTGTTTTTTCCGACAATTATTCATCGGATTTTCCAGACTCGCGTGTGGGAAAATCCTTTTGCTGGCTAAACCTTGCTGCCTGCGCTCCAGCGAGGCATAGTGAGGCCAATTAGACAACAACTTACAACTGCTACATTTATATCACTGTGAAATCCGTTCAAGGTGAGAGCATGAGCATGCAGTCGCGTCGAAACCGTTTATATTCTAATGTAGTCATGGTAAAATACTGTGGATATCTGCTCACTGATAGCTGGTTGCGCCAACGAGCCCTTGATACGGGCTATCCGCCCGCCAAGACACCTGAAGACATGGATGATATCCTTAGCATTGCGTCGATAGATGTCATGGCGTCCACGGGCATTCTCTCCTACGCCAGAGTTCGTCGAGTGAAAACTCCCAAAGGCAAATACTTCTGGTGCATTGCCCTCGCTTGTGACGATCCTATTACTGTGGGTGAACGCATGTCAACTCACGCGCCACCGGAGGCAAAATATAAGGCCTTGAAGGAGGCGATGGGGAAGGATTTCCCCCCTCGCTGGTATCGAGCTTCTTGAAATGAAACGTAGGTGAGCTTTCCACATCGTGGACGCAATTGATATTTATTTCTTTTAGGGAAAGCATACAAGTCTCCTAGCATTGCCAAATGCATCGCCACATATCGTTGAAGTTATCGAATTCCAAGACGTGGTTTTACATGATTATTTTCTTCCAGTCATACGTGTGTAGTTATATATTAGTCTGACCTGGAGGAAGGGCCAGGATGTCGAGCATCCTCTATAAACTCCCCGTCACTTCCCACTATAGCCTGTTGCATTGAGAAAACCATTAAGGTGTTGCGAATTGACAAATTGAGGTTGTCCCACTGTTAAACATACATAAGTTCATTCAATGGTGTCGAATTGAATACTCAAAACTCTACTGAGTACATGCACTGGCAGACTTAAATGACGCCACAGTCACTGGCACTCTTTGGCATCGGGAGCGGTGAACAGCTGAGAGGTTCGTTAGACGCTCGCTGATACCACCCTTCTTTAGTTCTCACGGCTACAATATCAAGGAAACATCTCTTCACTGAAGTTAGTAGGTCCGAGTCATTTTCGGACTTTTCAGCGCACTCTTGCAACTCGTTACTCATGTTTTTCAATCATATGCCGTCATTGCTGGGTTTGCACCAGCTTCTTGGTCCCTGGAAATCAGAGGTCACCTTCTCGCACAATCGTCGCAGTGCCACACCTCGTCTGTGGTGTTGGCTGAAATGATCGTGCAGGAAATTTAAAAAGCTGAACGGCAAGTCAAGTAACTTCGCTATCTCTGATTAGTTACAAGTTACAACCAGCTAAAGCACCCTGTTATCAATCGGACCTTACTCGATTCCTTCAAGGCCAACAAAGCTCGAGCATCCTCACATGAGCATCCACAGGCCTCAGGTTGGTTCTTTCTTTCATCACTGTGGAGTATCAAGGTCATATGTGAGCCTGTCTTTCATCCTCTTTATCAACCAGTGGGATCTAACATTGTTCTTTACATCGACAGTGCTCACGTGGGAGGGATAGAATGCACTCAACACGGCCGTCCTAAAACGCTATAAATTAAACCCACTCATCGCCGCATGGACGACATATTTAGGAAAAAGCATTGTGCTCCAAACAGTAAGATTTTTACTCTCCGTAGAAACACTTGGAAGATAGTCATATTAGGAAAATCAGACATTCCGGACCAAGCTATAATGCATTATGCAGTAAGTCAATCTCAGGAATTGCTTGCTTCAAGCGCCATAGACGTGGCTAGTCCGCGCTTTCACGACGTTAGAGATGGAGGGCATAAGCAACATATTACTGCCTGCTTCGAGTCAGTCTTCGCTACCAACATATTCAATTGATCAAATAACATCATCTCTTTTCTCGTTACAGAACAGCTGCACCCGCTTCTGGATGCAAAGTCCAACTTACTGCTACAGCGACACTCAATGAAATCACGGGGTACAGTGACTTAGTACTGAATACCATGCCAGGTGATGAGCTTGCTGACGTTGTTCTGAAGCGCTATGATACGAATAGGGTATAAAGAGTGGATATTTCATGTTGTGTCTGACCTCGACGATCGGCGGTAGATAACTTTTGCTAATGAAGATCTTCGTCAGTGACGCTTGGTCTTCACCCTGGTTTTTGTAATTAGCGCAGGTTCTGAATGAATCATACCCCAGAATTTATGGAAGTCACGCGTTCCAAAATATTCCATGATGCCTGTTTCACCCCGTCAAAGAGATACGTGCTCCCTATTCTTCCTTAGCAGCCAGTACCTTCCATAGCTCCTGTAAGCACCTGCTTCGCCCCTCCGCAATTTATGTTGCTCGCGAGGCTGGTCCATTGAAGCGTCTCGCTCCTCACCAAACCCCTCTTTTAAAGCGGCTGTTTGAGAGATAACGAACCACATTTTGAAACCTTCAAACTCGAAATCGACTCAACCACAACCAGAACATCAACACTCCTCCTTTACACGTTAGAACTTCCAACAAGAACTCCCTGCAACATCGCCCATTGTAGTTATGGCGCCTATTGTACATAATTATATTGTGTCATTGCGTCCGATGCAAATACGGTGATAGCTGTCATCGCGGCAACCTATATTTACTTTGTTTCCTGAGGGTGAACAACCAACTTCATTCCAGACACCTGTCCCAATTTCATCCTTTCCAGTCCTCCAATAATACCTTCAAGCCCCTTCGGGAGTACTTCATACTTGTTCGGCTACATAACTGTGAGACATAGATCCAAAACAGTGCTAGCAGAACAAACCTTTATAGTACCCTCTGAAAGCCACGTTTCGACCATAGCCCAGGAGCTGCGGCACAGTTCTTGATTTTCGGGGAGGTGTGATATCCCTGAGGTCATGATGATCTTGCGCCCCCTGCCTTCGTCTTCCTTGACTGCGGGAAAAGAGGTTGATACGAGGGTACCGTTGTTTGCAAGCAATTCCCATGCCACAGATTGTGTTTCTGGTGACGAGATAGCGTCATAAATAAGTCTGATAGGGCCGTCAGTAACCTCGCTGATAGCCGCCTTCAGTTGTTTTCCGGAAAGATTGCGATCGAAAAAATGGGTTGCGCCGTAGTCCCTGACAAGCTCTTCGTTACTTGGAGAGGCTGTAGTGATGATAGGATAAAATCCTGATAGACGAGCGAATTGAATCGCTGCAATACTGTCAGTATGTAGTTGAATAGCCGAATCTTACTTTGCTCACTGTATGAACCCACACAGGAAGAACCGCCAAAGATGACAATGGGTTTCTTTGATTCATGATCACCGGCGCTTTCCGTCCAAGGAGGGGCCACCCCGGCTCCAAATCTATTTCCGTACAAGCCCACCACCGCGGTAGTTAACCCCGCAGGAACAGTAGCTGCGCTATCGAAAGATTCGTTTGCAGGGATCTGGAGTGGAATGTAGCTGACGGTGTAAATAAACCTTCTCATAACTTGCCTTTGCCGTAAATCTCGCAACAGTCAAGGCATACTGCTGGAAAGCAGCATAGTCATCACCGAAATTGCCTTGCGCAAACCTGTAAACCAATGGTTAGCCTACAGACATGTAGAAAAGAAGAAGAAAATTGTCTAACACTCTATCGCCTTTGCGGAAATTGTCAACACCTTCCCCTATTTCCTCAACAATGCCAGCAATGTCCGAGCCCAGAACGGCAGGGTAATGGGTCAAGAACATCCCTGTGTCCTTTATCTTGTGCTCAATCGGGTTCAGAGCAGCAGATTGAATCTTGACCAGAAGCTCCCCAGCCCCAGGACTGGGGATTCTGCGGGAGCCAAGCTCAAAGTTGCCTTGCTTTTCGGAAAGAAAAAGAGTTTTCTGTTGGAGAGACATGTCAGATAGATGCTAATCGGTACAGCAGCGTCCCAGCCTTGCTAAGTGACCTATATAATAATTGATAATAATTGAAAGTTCTCGATATGATCATGATTAGTACGGGCAATTATAGGTACTAGCAAGGAGCCTCATCTAGCCTAACCTAGTATTTATGATATGTCAACTTTATAACAAGCTCCGTCTGCGCAGCGAGATAACGCCATATGGTGTGTGTCATGATGAGATGCTAGATTGAAATGATGGGAGTCTCACATAGGTGTGTTACAGGCAGGTAGTAGCACGCTGGAATGTCCCTAGGAAAAAATAGTGGAATCGGCGATTGGAGCAGGCCTTAGCCCGGCTCCGAGTAAAGTTGAGCGCTTGAGCGGTGTAAGCCCCTTAAAGAGGCGTGCTCAATTCTTACGATGTCAAGTTCAAGATGTGCCTTAAGCCAGCCGACCGGTGAGACTCCATTTGGGCTGCTTACTCCGACTTATCAGCGCATCACCGTCCTAGTTATGCAGTGAGCTCTTAACTGTCCTTTCTGCTTCAACTTCTATGTTAGGCATCTCAAAATGCATCTCGAACACTTTGACGACAACAACAACAACAATAGTCATTGCACTCCTGCATCTTTCACAAGCACAGCGCTTCAAGTATTCGCAAGTACGTTGTTTGATGTTTCGCGCGGCCCATATAATCAATGGAGAAAAGTTTTGAATTCTTCGAGATTTCTCTGGCCTGGCCAGACCGAGATTTTCGGCACGAATACAGGTATGTTTCTATTGGGTCATCAGTGTTATCTTCACTGATATCTGGGTTTCTAGTGGCTCCTCGGTATCATCACGGCCACGCTCATTGATGACATCTGGCTGCAGTGGTGTCCAGTTTCGGACTACTTCTCCAGGTTGGGCGACACCCATTTGATTATGATACTGATGCTAGGACTACACTAGCTGTCGAGATTGCCGGTGGTGGCCTGAGTCTCTCGGTACCCAAGAACCTAACCTACAAAAGTGAGTTTTGGGTCTCGCTGGAATTATGATTAACAAATGTTTTACTGTCGAACCAAAATTGTTGGGCATGAGAATCTTTCCTCTGGCCTTGTGCTTGCCCATGATATGCAACAGCCAGGTGTTGGTGGTTGTAACCAGTGTATGGCATGTTGTACTCTTGCCTTGACTCGGACTTGGAGCATTATTATAAGTCATTTGTTGAGTACCATTGGTGTTTTGTAAAGTATCATAGATGTCATGTGAAGAATTAATAGTGTTGTATAACGTTGGATAGCATCAGTCAGTGGACTATAGCGAAGTTTCTATGTTCAAACTTAGCATCCGCGCTTCGGTGGCTTCGGCAGCCCAAATGGAGTCTCACCGGTCGGCTATTTTGTTGCTTGGAACTTGAACTTGACATCATAAGAATTGAGCACGCCTCATACTACATGGAAATAGGGTGATGCGGTGTGCTGCGATGGGATGATCCCTTTGAAGGAGTAGGAACAGCGCCTGTTTGACAAGTCGGCTCAGTTGGGCTCTGCAGGAAACCATCAGTAGGGCCTGAGCAGTGGCGCAGCATTTTCATTTTCACGTTGCCCCTAGCACCTGAACCGGATATTGCATTTAGCAGTGAAAGTGAAGGGTATGTACTGTGCGCATACCTTATCACGCAATGATATATGAATTAATATAATTTTCTCACCAGTCCTCTCATCTAGTTGGTAAGTCGTTACCTGTGCATCTGTTTGCTGACCAGCCATCAGTGCAGAACCCTGACAACTGTCGATTACGCAGTATGCTTCATATGGAATCTACGATGTCTGCGATCAACAAGTTTTGACTTCTATCCTACTATCCTCCAGTACTTCCCACTGGGGCGATACTATCTCCACACCAACCAATAGTGCAGCCGTCGGGAAGTTATGCTCTCACAGCCCTTGGAGCACAAGCATACTAAAGGGGACAGATGTTGGGATTTCATGACTGTGAACTCGATCTGCAAACATGATCATATCAGGCGTGGCTCCCTGCTTGGTTGCATTTATTGCCTACGTAGCTTGGCGATGTAACGCACGACGGCACACTTTGAAAGACATCCGCGGGCCTCCTTCACACTCATTCTGGCTAGGTAACACTCGGTCTTCTTTTCAAAGTTTGGACATTCCTCAAATACTACATCTGCAGGTAGCGAGAAAGCACAACGAAATGCTAAGCAGGTGGGGGACATGGAATTTCAATGGGCTCGCAAATACGGTCCAACTTGGATGACTAAAGGATGTTTGGGGGTATGTTCACCAAGTCCTCCGACATTCCACCACTCATGAGCCACAGGAGGAAATTCTCTGGACCGCCGACCCCCATGCTCTACAATATGTCTTTCATACGTCTGGTTATAAGTTCTCAAAGAGAACCTTAGTCACTGAAATGACGCGCCTCTTCACAGGAGAGAGTATTTTGACTGCAGAACGTGCGTTTTTTACCTTTACTATCTTAGTGTGTAGCTCATATCTATATCTTTCAGCCGTTGATCATCAAAGGCACCGAAAGATCATGAATCCTGCTTTTGGTGCTCCTCAACTTCGAACATATTTGCCTGTTTTCCGCCGTTTGGCAGCTCTGGTCAGATAGTTGAAGTTTCACGGAAACCTGGCCGCTTATGTTTTATTTAGCTCTCACAGAAGTGGAAAGACATGATTCAATCAGGAGAGAAGTCTGATAAATGTCTAATAAACGTCAACAATACTTTGTCTAGAATGACCTTAGATGTGATCGGCGAAGGTGTGTACTCAAAATTTGTCTCATAGGTTATCGAATTTATGTATGTTTGTGTATTTCAGTGGCTTTCGACTCCCGCTTTGGAGTCCTCGACGACAATGGAACGGATGACGAGTTGGTGCGGGCGTTCAACAATCTTTTGTATGTCTCGCAGTTCTCTGAGCCAGGCCCCGTGTTGACATACGAATTTAGCGTCGATACGCTGTTCAACCCATCTTCATTTGATATCGTCTTTCAGTCAATTTGGAGATTCTTTCCTCAACCAGTTCTAAAGTACTTGAAGTATTTGCCTCGTAAAGAGTACCGCCGTTTCGCAACATTCCTGAAAATAGCTATTCAAGCAGGAAAGACTATCATCGATGAAAAGGCGGCTGGTACCGAAAAGGGCGGCAAGGATATTCTCAGCATTCTCGGTATGTTCCTCACAGAGGTATGATTCATGTATGATCGCTCACGGCCCTCGGTGTCTTAGTACAGTCCAACCATGAAGAGGACCCACGAGCTCAGCTGAGCGAAGGAGAAATGTTGTCGCAGATAGCGTGAGTGCTAGATAGCATCACAAATGATATGCCAGCTAATGATGTCACGTTCTAGCACCTTACTGCTTGCTGGTCATGACACTACCGCCTCAACTCTCACATGGCTGCTATATGAGCTTTCAAAGCACCCGGAGGATCAACAGCGCATCCGTGACGAGATCAAAGCAGCAAAAGTGAATGCGGAAGCTCGTGGCGAGGATGATTTGCAGCCCATTGATTTTAATAATATGGATTTCACCAATGCAGTCATCAAAGTTTGTCCACCACTTGTTTCTGACACTCCATTCTCATCTTCACTTATCTCCCAGGAGGGACTCAGGTTACATCCTATAGCTCCTACGTTGTATCGGGAAGCAGATTCGGACCATGTTATACCACTTTCTCAACCAATTGAGACCAAGTCAGGAAAGATCATTAATGAAATACCAGTCTCGAAAGGACAAGGTATCTCAGTATCTATTTGCACTTATAACAGGTAGGTTCCATTGGTCATGGAGTGGTTGCTCCTTCACTTAGATTATGTTTTTCAGGCTCCAAAGCGTTTGGGGAGAAGATGCGGACGAGTGGAACCCAAGCCGTTTCCTCGACAGTGGCAGGGAAAAGTCGTCGTTGGGAGTTTTCGCTAATCTGTGCGTATCTTCATTCATTACACTCTCTCATGAACTAAATCAGAGCGACACTCAGAATGACTTTCTGTAAGCTATTTGAAGTTCTTTCTCCCGAAAACCAATCTTACTTGTTTCAAACCAAAGCGGCTGGTATCCGTGGTTGCATCGGGTAAGTGAAATAGTCAGCGAGTGGTATCATTGGTTCTCATTTTTCTGTGACTAGCTGGCGTTTTGCGTAAGTTCATGATCTGTGAGATACTGACCATTAGACTCACTCGTAAACTACAGAGTTCTTGAGATACAAGCCGTGCTCGTGGAGCTTGTTGAGAATTTCGAGTACCGATTTCCCGAAGGTGTCGAGATCGTTCGATTGAATGCTGGACTCATGGCCCCTATGATCGAGGGCAAGTTGCATGAAGGTAGCCAGTTGCCCCTGGAAGTCAGTGTCATTGCGTAAATTAGGGTGTCTCTGCAGTAGTGTTCCCGCAGAGGCGAATCGAATCGAGGTGGCAAACTCTGATAAATCAATACAGTTCAGACTAACAAGTTGAAACGATCTGTATCTCGTTCACCTCGCGATTTGGAAACGAGTTCGGAATGGTGCGAACTGGTAAGTCCAGCCAATGAGAAGCCAATGGTTCTGCATGCCGGCAACGACAATTATTTGCAGCAGGTCTTCTGTATGTAGCTTAACTGGGAGACGGCCTGGCTTATAAATAAACTTCAGAACTTACAGTGCTTCAAGCAGTGTGGTCGGAGATAAGGATGAAGCTTCAAGCTTGAGCACTGGACAGGACATCGATAGCGACGCGGAATAGAAGATGTTTTTTTCGCCAACACGATACCTGTTAATCTTATGAATTGCAAAATAAATATATCTAAAAAAAACAATATTTGTTGTACGTTCAGCTGCATACCTGCATCTTCAAAACGAGAAAACTCGCATCTGGCATCCCTCTGAGTCCTGTCTAGTTTGAGTTCCTTGCGGAAGCATGCCTCCGTGGTTTTCGGCGTCAGGGTGTACCACTGGTTCAGAGACAATGATGGTAGGAGTTGGAGGAATAGTACTGTTAGTAGCCGAACATGAGCGCTCCATATTATATTTAATTTTTGGTTGTTCATGCGGCCAAAATAAGGACCACGAGGCGATCGCTGTCGAGTTGGTGAGTACCTGCTATGATACTGAAGGTGTGAATAGTTTCAGTTCGGGTCTGGTCTCGCGACTCTCGCCAACTCTAATAGACATATGAAACAAAGTCATTTGCACCCAAAAAAATCATATCATCCATGACACGCGAAAATAAAAAAAAAGGACGAACCACTTATAGCATCCATTTTCAAGTCCCTCTCCGGAAACTATTTTCATTACCTTCTTGAATCACGGCTTGAAGATGACGATGCCATTGACCAGGCAATCGGCAATGACACGACATCATCGCGCGACGCGTTCCATCTAGAAAATTCCTTCGATCATCGATGTTGGAGTGGCAGCTATGTCGAGTTTACTGCAGCTCATTGTAATGATATGGGCTTGTGGCCACTCACAGGGGATTACGATGTAGTACACCAAATCGAACCCAACGAGTTGAAACGATTTCGAACCAAATCGATTCACATCGAGTTTACATAACTCACCTCGATCGTTGATACCATTCAAATTGTTCCTTCTAGATTTGCCGTGGCCTAGTGCAGTGGGATGGCCGTTTTCGAAGTTTTCAATGCACTCTTGCAATTTGTTACTCATATTTTTTAACCATATAGCGTCAATTGTTGCCCTTGCACCAGTTTCTTGGTCCCTGGAGCTCAGATTGATTAAATATGTTTTCTCGTTGCAGAGCAGCTGCACATGCATCTATATGGTAACAATACAAGCGCAAACAGATACCCTGACCTTAAAATACAGCTAGAGTATTTCTACGGTATGAATGTCCATGTTATCATCGGAAGTAATGTCTTTGACTTGTGCAACAATGTTACAGTCCGACGCGATCCTCTTGTATTCTCCGAACCGTCAGTGGTACCATACAACAAGATTGATTGGACGTGGTGCGAGAGTTGGTGTAGTTTAGGAATATTAAAATGTTCACGAACTTCAAGTTCGTGCAGAATATCCTTGTTGGCATGAAATACTGCAAGGGTGTTCTCCAGATATTCGAGGGTGTCAGATGTGTGTGTTCGGAGCTGTGCGAAGTAAGAAAAATCTAAGATAGCTCGTGCGACTACCAGCACTTGACTGGCAAATGAAAATTGATTGTGTTAGCACAAAGTTCAAGCCACAAGCATGACATCAAGCATACCTTGGGACAGCGCCGGCCAGTAACCCTATGAAAACACGTTGCATTTGTTTGTGTTCTGTGCCCGTCCATTGTTTTACTGCTGATATTCCTTTTTTGAAGTGCCGAAGACCTGGATAGTCTGGTATTGCCTTGAAGCGTGCATCCATCTCGGCTTCGCCAACAATTTCAAGATACCATTTCACCAAGTGATCTTTGAAGACACCCTTGTGGAACTGGTGTAGGAGGTCAGGTGTAAAAACAAGGAATATGTCTGTGTGCGGGAGATTGGCCGAGAAAGGACTGTAGACGGTGCGTAATCCAAAGTCTTCAAATTCAGTTGGATGTTGACCCTTTTTTCGCTTCTCTAAGATTTCTTTTATCAACTGGGGGTCCGTATTGGTGAACTCAGTGGATTGCCTCTTTCATCCGCCGTGACCAGGCACTTTGGGCAGCGATTCTCTTTGCAACATGCCACAAGACATTGTTCTGGAAAATCCGCCACATGAGCTGCAAGGATCGGGTATATTCGACGGACCATCGAGTCGGCACAGACCATTTCAACACCGTCTCGTCCTGTGGCAATGAGTGGTTGGAGCAGGAGAGACATACAATGGTGGAAGAGTCTTATTGTAACGTTTGCAGACGAAACGTTGTCTCATCATTCAGGTTAACTGACCTGCCAGAAGATGATGGTGAGGATCTGATATGGAGCAAAGAAGACGATAAAGAATGATGACCTGCAACTCGCAAAGGGTTCTTATTGTTCAAGCTTACCCTCCAAAACGTCAAAATTGATTGTGTCTCCTAGATTCAGTGGACCAATTTCCCTGGTAATCATATTGGGTGCATAGTATGAGTGTTGACTCGAATGTGTACTAATTTCTAGGACGTTATAAGATTGTTCAATTTGAGTCTGTTCCCACCACTGGGACATCGCTATCGTGGTATTGTTTCAGGACCCCGTGATGTAGTTGGTGCGACCCGCTCTGGAGAGTACCCATTTCTTACTCCGCAGCTTAGTTGCATCACCATCTGAAACGTTAGTCCGTAATGTGTAGTTTAGGAAAAATCCAGTAAGAATATCCGTTCTTGCCTTATTGATCGCGGTGTGTACTTATTGTGGTACGAATCCAAGTACAAAAGCAAATTTAATATGGGTCTTTGAATGAATCTGCACAATAGTTTGGCGCGAGATGACAGTGCTGACGGAGAAGGTAATACCTAATGGATAAGTCTTCAATGTCTGCTTTGAAACATGCGGAATATCTATGCATGCAGGTGATAACACAAGTGTGATCATCAAGTACAAATTAACCAGGTTAGCAGGGTGCCAGCAGGATTAATGGCGATGGTATTGATATGTCCAGAGTGGCCCTGCCAAGGATTACCAACCTGCTCCCAGGTTGATGGCGTATGGTACGATCGTTCGAACAGCCACATGTGAGAAGGCGTGTGCCATCGGGCGTCCACGCGAGTGACCAATTGTATTCTGTGTGAGCCTTTGAACCACTGGCTAGTACTGTTCCATTGGGAGAAAGGTCCAGCGAGTAGATATAATTGGAGTGGGCTTTGATGGGTTGGGTGGAGTGATTTTCCAGTTTCTCCGTGCCAGATGATGCCTCTTGCCAGTATCACCGCTTGCTTATCGCGCGAACAACGTATTTTGTCTACAGCTCTGTTTTACCAATATCATGACGAAGCTACTTGTAGTCCCAAGTTCCCGAGTCGTTCGCTGCATCATGCTAGAGAATCGCCTCAGCTCAGTCATACGATTGTGATCGCGCCAGGTTTTGAATAAGTGCATTGCCCGTAATTTTCTAAACCTAAATCCTCTGTAGCTAAACATTTGAGAAATGCACCTTTGCTAAGACACAATAATATAACTTCACCGTAAAAGACTATTGTTACCTGAGTTGCTTATTACTAGACCAAATGCGATGAATAATTTAGTTCTGATTGACAGATGGGTGATGAAATTCAGGCTGCGGCTCAGCTTACTTACATTTACGTGTTCTGCGGTTGCCTTCCATTCCTGCAGAAGCGTTGAGCATGGTCGAAGTGGGAAAGATGTTTCTATCAAACTGTTAGTTATGGACAAATCTGGGCCCAGAAACTCTCTTGTCGGCGGTTTCAGCCGCCAGCCTATCTGTAAAATGAAGTCGCCTTACAATTTTCTGCACCAGGATTCTATTTCAGCTGTCGGTCTGAGCCACCTGGAGCTCATGATCACCACGAGGTCTCCACATCTTCACCGGTGACGGATGTCAATTAAATAACATCCCCATTATGCAAAACGTTGATCTAATAGGCACTAGTCTTACCAAAAGAAACACCGCGCACACACATAAGTACGAGGCAGTTGGGCATCAGGAACCATTCATGATCTAACAGTGTTATGGATGCTGAAGGAACGCTCTCGCCGTCATAGCCCAACCTATCGGCCGCTCGATCAAATACTCCTAAAGTTATGGTTGACTGATTGTAGTCTGTATGGGCATGTAGCAAAGCCAGCCCACAAGACAAGCGCGCCATCCACAAATGATAACACGAGGACTTGAGATTGTTCCTGTTGTCAGTGCGGTACTAGCGACGGCGAGAAGTGGCCAAGCAATGGCGGTGAGAGATAGTTGTACGTGCGAGGATGGCAGGGTGCTCTGTGTCGCTGCGTTAGGGCTCACTTCCTATTCTGGGGTCGTCGTCGAGATTGCTAGTCCAAACGTACTCGATAGTACTCAGACGGTAAAGCTAAGTCTCAGCCTGTAATGGTCACTGCAAGGGATATAGTCGGAATCCTCGCCGGGCTTGGGCGCCTCGGTCAGACCAGGACGCAGAATCTCCATGTCATATGTGTCTACACTGGCCATGGAAGGCATGTGGGAATGTGGGAAGCTTTGATCTCAAGAGTGCGACAGTGTCACAGAGCGCTGAGCAATGACCAGCGACAAACAGTACTAGTACTTGAACCAGCCAAGTGATATTCCAAGTGCAAAAAACACTGGTATAATGTTGTGATAGGTACAAAAACAAAGCTATGACATTTCTACATGTTGTGCCGCACATAGTCCAATTTCTATATCCTCTCAGGCTCTGCACCATCTGATCCGCGATCCTGTGCCACCGCTTCCTCTGATCGTGTCTGTTGAGCTGCTGCCAATCTCTTATCTTCCTGTCGTTGGGCTAACTTCGACCACAGCTTAGATTGAAGTTCTTTCACATCTATAATCGCGAGCTGCTTCTCCAACAAACCGCGGAGATCAAGACCATGACGCGCGAGGCGCGGTAGAATAGACACATACTGTAGTGCCTGGAGAGGGTCTCTGATGTCGTAGTGTCGAATGTTCCGCTCCATGACGTAGATTTGCTACATCACTGGTGAATTCCTTTGAAAATGGTGAACAAAGAGAGCACATACCTTATTTGTCATCCATGCCATTGTGACTGCACCAAGTGTGCCGTTAACAATTAGTCCAAAGACAGGTTTGTCTACGATCCCGAGTTTAGAAAGGAAGGTGACCGCTGAAACCAAATACGTTTTCATCTGATTCATGGAAGTCGAAATTGCGGACTCATCCTTCTTTTTGTACTCAGCCAATAAGACTGGAAGTAGTAGGTTTTGTTGACTAGGTTCGTCGCAGGGGGCATCCTTGGAAAGTATTGCTTCTTGTGTCTGCGTCACTTGATTGCGATCAGGATGGTGGAGGAATGGGTTGTGCAACTGTTTTCGATCGGGTTTTCCGGATTCCGGTACGCGAGAAGAGGAGGGGACCTGAAGTGATGTGCCGGATATTGTGTTTCGGCGGTGACCAACCGGCGTTTCGATCTGGTGTGGAGTTTCCCCCATGCTTGTGTCGAGCTTGTCCGGCTTTGGACCCTGGACAAGCATAAAGAATTTCAAAAACTTGTCCTTCTCCTCGATGCTGGATATGCGTTGCAACATCGCAGTGGCAACGCCAGAACATGGAATGACAAGGATCGCGTCACATTTTCCAGTCACCGGTTCCTTAGAGGAGTGATCTGCAATCACTTCAGCAAATTTGCCCATCGAGAGTCGACGCTTAATGTCGTCAGAAGATTGATTTGCTTGATCTCGCGCGGCTGCGGCCTGCTCCCAACTGCCACTGGTCTCTCTAGTCAAAGGACTGCATTGCTCCTGTTCAAGGCAGAGGTTCTGGTATTCCCGAGTGGCCTTGTTGGCTCGTGACGCAAAGGAAGCGTCATCTACTGCGAGATTACAAGCCAGGTTCAGCTGTCGCTCCAGCCTAGACGAATAATTTCCATATAATTAGAATGAAGATCGCCTAGCATATGAACCACGCACAACACATCCCGTTTCGAGGGAACGGGCTGGAAGAAGTTGAGAAGCAGAGCATCCCATTCATGACGCCGATCGGCTTCGCTGGCGCCCTGCAACTTTGCAATATCGTCACACTGGCGAGCACTGGTGACAGCGTGCAATAGAACTGAAAACTTGGACGAAATAAACTCGACATCCTCCAATGACGGAACATCATTTGGGGTGGACTGGCAATTAGGACCGCCGTTCATGGTGCATAGATCTGTTCTGATTCCCGACACAACGCGATCTACCTTGGCATTCGATAGCTGCCCGATGTCATGAGAATTAGTACCAAAAGTGATCCTACAGACTCACTATGGTTCTGATATCATCCGACCAGCTAAATTCCGTCATTTTATCATACAACTCTACCATTGTATTAATTCCGGTCTTCTTCGCTAGTTCTTCAGACTGTACTGGGATCCGACCGACGGTGAACGCATTGCGTTCAAACAGCCAGTTGGATAATGTCATACTGTCACCAAGGCCGGTATCAGACAGAGCGGCAAATCTGGATGCGAGAAACGATCATTGAACGGTAGTCAGCCAAGAAACAGGTTCCATACTGCGAATTTGGGTATGGGCTGGGTGCACGCGATGAGGTCGATGTCTTGACCTCAGATAACGATCGTGGCGTTGGACTGGTCCTTTTTGATGATCTCTTCGAGGACGATGGTTGCGGCCCTCTTCCTCAGCAGGTAAAATAAGATCATGAATAGAGTAACTGATGCAAACTTACCGTCCTTTCACGTTTATCGCGCGGGCCTCTTGGGGGGCCCTAAAGCTTCGAGTTAGTTTTGTGTTGATAAGCGTGACACAGCTTAAATTACTGACCGGATGTTTGCGCCATGGACTTGTTCATCCTCGACGATCGTCGCAAGCAAGGGAGAACTCATTGTTTCGTATGATACAAGCGCAGTATCCGAGAGCAGGGGAGGAGTAGGAGGACTAGATGAGGATGATGCCTCGCTAAATGGGCATTAACATTCTGACTTACAAGTAAAAATAAAAAGTCGTACCTAGAACTCGTCTCCACGTGTACCTGGTGGGTCCAGGACGCCACCCGTTCGTCCAATAGTCCTCCAGACTGAGTTTCAAAGTCGGGTAAATCGGATCTCCAGTGCAACGGAGTCAGGGAATCGACTGCTTCTATCGATATCGAACCCTTGATATCTTCGAATTGAGTCCGCAACCCCAAAATGAATTGGGCAAGGTTGATAGCAGAACAGGTGTCGGTGAAATCAAACACCCCCATCGAGGAATCTAAGCCGATATCTGCCGCTAAAGCGAGGTGCGCTGCAGGCTACAGGAAGGTCAACGTGGAAAAATATGCAGTGATTTTGAACTTGCCATGTGGCCTTTCTCTGACTGATCGGGGTCGAGCCACCCGAAAATGGCCGTGGCAATCGTACCGGTGCTAGAACAGCACAGGCCGACAACAGGCTGACGGATCCCCCACACGCGTCTCTGATAAAGAGTGCTGCACAATAGAGGAACGATATTATGGGAGTCGGCGACTAATAAAACTGGGACCACAGCAGAAAGGCGTCTGCCTCGACCCGAAAGCATGTGCGCTTGCAAGGGCAGGTCGAGTGACTCAATAGAACCATCGCTCGAGTCAGAATCTGCGGAATGCATTGACTCATCCTCGTCCTCCTCGTTTCGCGAGCTGGTCCTGGACGTGTTAGAATGGGTCCTAGGCGCAGAAAAGATGGCATGTGCAGCAAGAAGAGTGGCACGTCCGTCGATGAGATTTAGCGGCTGACTCGCCACGTTCTGAGCTCGTGGCATGATGAACGATGCATCTTCGCTGTGATGATATTTGGTTCTTGCTTCAATGCTTGACGAGCATGTCACTTACAGAATCATAACATCTGAGGACAACGTATTTGACAATGCATGGAGGAGCTGAGACCAAAGGGGAACAGTAGATCTCTCGCCACCGTAATGAGGAAGCTCAGCAAGTGCGCTTAGTCCTGCGGCTGTTGACTGAATCAAGACCTGAAAATCCTTTGCAGTGTATGAATCTGATGCAAGTGCTCCATGGGAAACGAGTGGCTCTAAAAAATTCGAGGACGACGCACTGGAAAGATGCTCCGAGACGTTACTTGAGCTGTCGGGACAGTGGAACGGCGACAGCAAGGAAGTAATACCGCGCACTGGTTCAGGCCAGCCTGTAGGTTGGGTCACGTAGTGGACAACCCCGCCGAAAGTCATTATAAGTCAAGCGGTGTAGACTTTGGAAGCACTTGGTGGTTAGTTGTACTAGCACGTAGTGCTTAAAAGTTAACGGTAGATTCAGCAGTATGCAATTGATCGAAGAATGTCAATGATCGACTGTGGTCATTATTCGGTCACGTGCACTCTGTACGTGTTTTGCACGTGTGACAAATTACAGTCCTAACTTTTTCGGTTACAGCGATACTTAACGAAATCACGCAAAACAAAGTAAGCACTTGTTATGAGATCACGGGGTACTGAATACTGTGCCAAGTGATTAGTTTGCTGACGTTGCTGTGAAGCACTACGATGCTATAGATCATGAATAGGGTATCAAGAGTACTTCTACTGATTCCGTAAGTGTTTTGCACACCCAGAAAGCACAACAGTATTGCTTTTTGGAACCGAAGAGGCGAATATTAATCTCGCGTTGTGTGTCTGACCTCCATAATCGGGGTAGGCGACCTTTACTGATGAAATTCCTCGTCAGTGATGCTTGGTCTTCATCCTGGTTTTTAAAGGTAGCGCAGGTTCTGAATGAACCATACCTCAGGAATTATGGAGGTCCCACGTTCCAAAATATTACATAACACCTCGTCGAAGGGGTATGTGCTCCCTATTCTTCCTCAGCAGCCAGTACTTATCTCCCATAGTTCCTGCTAAGCGACCTTTGGTCAAACGCGTCCCTGCTCCGGGGCTCTCCGCAGTTTATATTGCTCATGAGGCTAGTCCATTACAGCGTCTCGCCCCTCGCCATGCCCTCTTTCAAAGTGGCTGTCTTGGAGATGACGAAGCATCGTGTGATCTTTTTTCTGATATCTTCCTTCACTCGACTTTACGAACCAGTCTAGAACCTTTACACTCGATGTCGTGTCATCCGTAATCAGAACATCCACACTGCTCGGAACTTCCAACAAGACCTCGCTTTGCAACATCCCCCAGTACATACTTGTAGTTATGACGTCTATTGTACATAATTATATTGTGACATTGCGCCCAATACAAACATGGTGATTGTCGGCATCTCGACAACCCTGCATTTACTGTGTTTCTTGAGGGTGAACAACCAACTTCGTTCCAGACACCTGTCCCAATTCCATCCTTTCCAGTCCTCCGACAATACCTTCAAGCCCATTCGGGAGTACTTCATACTTGTTCGGCTACATAACTGTGAGACATAGATCCAAAACAGTGGCCGCAGAACAAACCTTTATAGTACCCTCTGAGAGCCACGTTTCGACCATAGCCCACGAGCTGCGGCACAGCTCTTGATTTTCCGGGATGTGTGATAATCCTGAGGTATTGACGACCTTGCGCCCCCTGCCTTCGTCTTCCTTGACTGATGCAGGAAGGGTCACTATGAGGGTGCCATCGTTTGCAAGTAACTCCCATGCAACAGACTGTGTTTCTGGTAACGAGATAGCGTCATAAATAAGTCCGATAGGGCTGTCAGTAACCTCGCTGATAGCTGCCTTCAGTTGTTTTCCCGAAAGGTTACGATCGAAAAAATGTGTTGCACCGTAATCCCTGACAAGCTCTTCGCTGCTTGGAGAGGCTGTGGTGATGATAGGATAAAATCCTGATAGACGAGCGAATTGAATAGCTGCAATACTGTTACTACGCGGCTGAATAGGCGAGAGTCCTACTTTGCTTACTGTATAAACCCACAGACGAAGAACCGCCAAGGATGACAATCGGTGTCTTTGATTCGGGATCACCGGCGCTTTCCATCCAAGGAGGGGCTACTCCGGCCCCAAATTGATTTCCGTACAAGCCCACCACCGCAGTAGTTAACCCCCCAGGAACAGTAGCTGCGCTATCGAAAGATTCGTTTGCAGGGATCTGGAATCGAATGTAGCTGACGGTGTAGTAAATGAACCTTCTCATGACTTACCTTTGCCGTAAATCTCGCAACAGTCAAGGCATACTGCTGGAACGCACCACTGTCATCAGTGAAATTGCCTTGCGCAAATCTGTAACCAAGGATGAGCTTACAGACAGGTAAAAAGAAGAAAATAATTGTCTAACACTCTATCGCCTTTGCGAAAATTGTCAACACCTTCCCCCATTTCCTCAACGATGCCAGCAATGTCCGAGCCCAGAACTGCAGGGTAATGGGTCAAGAACATCCCTGTGTTCCTGATCTTGTAGTCAACCGGGTTCAGAGCAGCAGATTGAATCTTGACCAGTAGTTCCCCAGCCCGAGGACTGGGAATTATGCGGGAGCCAAGCTCGAAGTTGCCCTGCTTTTTGGAAAGGAAAAGGGCTTTCTGTTGGAGAGACATGTAAGATATATACTAATCGCTACAGCGTGGTTGCAAGCGTCCCAACATTAAGCTACCTATATATAATTGAAAGCTCTTGATGAGCAAGAAACGGTATCATGGATTATTCATGATCATCGGACGTACTTACGGGCAATTTGTAAATGATAGGTATTAGTAAGCTACTATACCCTAGATACTTACTAAAACATGAAACCTTTGTCAAGCTCCTGTTGGTTGATGTTATTCATCAAAAAGTAGTCAACGCAAATGTGACCTTGAAAGTATCTGCAAGACTCGGAGACGAGATACTTCGGCAGGCACGACCATCTACTGTCACAACAGCTTATTGAGTTCACTTAACTGGCACTAGTTGATCTATATTAATGCCATGTTGTGTGTCGACTTCCGTGACCAGTAGGCGACCTTTGCTAATGAAATTCATATTCGTCGGTGGTGCTTGGTCTTCACCCCAGTTTTTGTAACTAGCGCAAGTTTTGAATGAACCATAATAACCGTATATTTCAAGCCATCCGGAACCATACCCCAGGATTCATGGAGGTCGCACGTTCCAAAGTATTCCATAACACCTGTTTCACCTTGTCAAAGAGATACGTACTCTATATTCTTCCTCGGCAGCCAGTACCTTGTGTAGCTCCTGCTGAGCCATCCTTGGTCAAATGCGCCCCTCCTCCGGGACCCCCTACAGTTTATCTTGCTCGCGTGAGCCTAGTCTATTATAGCATCTCGCTTCTCGTCAAACATTTCTTTCAAATTGGCTGCCTTGAAGATGACGAGACATGGTGTAATCTTTTTGCAATTTCTTCTTTCACTCGAATTCATGAACCACAGTCTGGGACCCTCAAACTCGCAATCGTCTCAACCACAACCATGACACGCTGGTCCTTGCCTTTACACGTTGGAACTTCCAATAAGAGCTCTCCTTGCAACCATCAGTACGTACTTATATGGTGTCATTGCGCCCTATACAAACACAGTGATAGTACTTGGTATCGCGACAACCCTGCATTTACTGTGTTTCCTGAGGGTGAGCAACCAACTTCGTTCCAGACACTTGTCCCAACTCCATCCTTTCCAGTCCTCCAATAATACCTTCAAGTCCGTTCGGAAGTACTTCATACCTGTTCGGCTACATAACAATGAAACATAGATTCAAAACACTATTCGCAGAGCAAACCTTAATAGTACCCTCAGCAAGCCACGTTTCGACCATAGCCCAGGAGCTGCGACATAGCTCCTCATTTTGGGGGAGGTGTGGGCTTCCTACGGTCTGGAGGACCTTGCGCCCCCTGCCTTCGTCTTCTTTGACTGATGCAGGAAGGGTCAATACGAGGGTACCATTGTTTGCAAGCAATTCCCATCCAACAGACTGTGTTTCTGGTAACGAAATAGCGTCATAAATAAGTCCGATAGGGCTGTCAGTAACCTCGCTGATAGCTGCCTTCAGTTGTTTTCCCGAAAGGTTACGATCGAAAAAATGGGTTGCGCCGTAGTCCCTGACAAGCTCTTCGCTGCTCGGAGAGGCTGTAGTGATGATAGGATAAAATCCTGATAGACGAGCGAATTGGATAGCTGCAAGACTGTCAGCCTGACCATCACAATTGAAGTAAGTCCTGCTTCGCTTACCGTATGAACCCACAGAGGAAGAACCGCCGAGGATGACAATAGGTGTATTTGACTCGACACTTTTCACCCAGGGAGGCGTTACCCCAGCCCCAAAATGATCTCCGTACAATCCCACCAGCGCAGTATCTAACCCAAGAGGAACAGTAGCTGCGCTATCAAAAGATTCGTTTGGAGGAATCTAAAAAGGGATATAGCTGACGATGTAGCAAATGAACTTTCTCATGACTTACCTTTGCCGTATAAGTAGCCTCGGTCAAGGTATACTGCTGAAATGCAGCAAAGTCGCTGGTGAATTTGCCACGTGCCAACCTGTAAAAATGGTTGAGCAGTCAGGGGGAAAAGACCCCGAGGAACGAAATTTCTAACACTCTATCGCCTTTGCGGAAATTGTCAACACCTTTCCCTAGTTCCTCGATGATACCAGCAATATCCGAGCCCAGGACGGCAGGGAAATGAGTCACGATTGTCCCTGTGTTCTTGATCTTGTAGTCAACCGGATTCAGAGCAGCAGATTGAATCTTGACCAGGAGCTGCCCAGCCCCAGGACTGGGGATTCTGCGGGAGCCAAGCTCAAATTTGCCCTGCTTTTCGGAAAGAAAAAGAGCTTTCTGTTGGAGAGACATGAAAAAATGCTAATGGGTACAGCGTGGTTGTCAGGCTCCCAGCTTTGCTAGCCATGTGATAATTGAAATTCTTGATGAGCAAGAAAGCATCACATGGATTATTCATGATCATGACGACATCAGCTTGATAACAAGCTCTGCTTGCAGCGTGGCAAGATATGCATGAAATGCTAGATTGAAATGGTAGGAGTATTACATAAGCGTGTTACCGAAGACAGGTAGTACGTTGGAATCTCACTCCAGAAATAGTGGAATCGACGAGGCGTGCAGCGTTGGAGCAGGAACAGACCAGCAGCTTTAGTCTAGAGCAAAGCTGTGACAAGCCAGTGTGACAAACTTATTTACTTGCTGACCAAGCTGCCTGGCTGGTCCCAAATTTTCTTAATCCACTCACTAATTCGGAGAGGTTGCTATGAGCTTGTGGGATTCCATCATGCTACTCTTTTCAAACATAATGCAGCACATTATACATGTCATATGAGTAATAGAGCTTATATCAAGCACTCCTATACCAACACCCGTCCGCTGCGTCGCATCATCACTGGCATGAATGATCCTATGATCCTTTCTTGCGCGCTCATCATACATTTTCAATCTATTCCAGATATATGATAAATAGCAAGGAGGGAAGAGTCAAAAGACGTTCAATCCCAGTCACCACAATTTCTGTTTCATGTCTACGTCACAAAAAGCTCTTTTTCTACCCGAAAAGCAGGGCAAGTTTGAGATTGGCTCCCGCAGCATCCCCAGTCCCGGGGCTGGGCAGCTCCTAGTCAAGATTGAATCTGCCGCTCTGAACCCAGTTGACTACAAGATCAAGGACTACGGGCTAATCGTTACTGATTACCCTGCCGTTCTGGGCACGGACATCGCTGGCATTGTCGAGGAACTAGGGGAAGGTGTCGAGAACTTCCGCAAAGGGGATAAAGTGTTAGAAATTTCGTTCCCTCGGGTTCTTTTTCCCGTCTGTATATGCTTAACCTTTTTTACAGGTTGGCGCATGGCAAATTCATCAATGACTTTACTGCATTTCAGCAGTATACCTTGACAAATGCGAGCTATACAGCAAAGGTAAGTTATAAGAAGGCTCATTTATTACATTGTCAGCTATATCCCATTCTAGATTCCTCCGAACGAATCTTTTGATAGCGCAGTTACTGTTCCTGTTGGGTTGGATACTGCGCTGGTGGGCTTGTACGGAAATCATTTTGGGGCTGGGGTAACGCCTCCCTGGGTGAAAAGTGTCGAGTTAAATACACCTATTGTCATCCTCGGCGGTTCTTCCTCTGTGGGTTCATACGGTAAGCGAAGCAGGACTTACTTGTACTGCCTGCTTAGGCTGACAGTATTGCAGCTATCCAACTCGCTCGTCTATCAGGGTTTTATCCTATCATCACTACAGCCTCTCCGAGCAACGAGGAGCTTGTCAGGAACTACGGCGCAACCCATTTTTTCGATCGCAACCTTTCTGGCGAACAACTGAAGACAGCTATCAGCAAAGTCACTGACAGCCCTATCGGAGTTATTTATGACGCTATCTCGTTACCAGAAACACAGTCTGTTGCATGGGAATTGCTTGCAAACGATGGCGTCCTCATAGTGACCCTTTTTGCATCAGTCAAAGAAGACGAAGGTAAGGGGCGCAAGGTCGTCCATACCTTCGCGAACCCACACGCCCCACAAAACGAGGAGCTGTGTCACAGGTCCTGGGCTTTGGTCGAAAAGTGGCTTTCAGAGGGTACTATAAAGGTTTGTCCTGTGACCACGGTTTTGAATCTATATCTCACAGTTATGCAGCCAAACAAGTATGAAGTCCTCCAGAACGGGCTTGAAGGCATAATTGGAGGACTGGAGAGGATGAGATTGGGACAAGTATCTGGAACGAAGTTGGTTGCTCACCCTCAGGAAACACAGTAAATGCCAGGTTGTTAAGCCGCGATTCTGAGTATCACTGTTTGTATCGGGCGCAATGATATGATATAATTAATTCAACAAGTATCACGACCACAAGTATGTACTGGGTGATGTCGCGAGGAGGACTCTTGTTAGGAGTTCCAATGTGTAAAGGCAAGGCAGAGAGCAGCGTGGATGCGTTGCTTGTGGTTGGTACCGCTTCAAAGGTTCCAGACACGAAACAGATTGTCTGTGAAATGCCACTGAAATCAAGTAAAAGATGCAGCTGCAAAAAGAAGTTGCGGACTTGCAAGGAAGCAAACTCCTTGCGCTTTCCCCGCGACTCACACTAGAGCTAGTGGGAGCACCGTGTCTAGCACAGTCAACCAGCTGTTCAAGCTTCAAGTTCGGCTTTGTCGTAATGTAGTGCTCCTCACTACTTCTTGCCTTTCTTGCGACACGCACACAAACACGCAGTTGCAGTAGCATCTTCGTTGTCTCATTCGGACTACCCACTTGAAACTTCAAATGTCGTAAAGACAGGATGAGACTAAATCGATTTGTCTGAGTTGTGCGCGGTGGTAAGCTAGTAGCAGATGAGCTTGTGACATGCCGTAATCTTTATCGAACAAATCAATTTCCTTATGTAATCCAGGCCTTGTGTCATCCCACTCTTTGCTTTTTCCTGCTGCTTATGCTCTCTTTTATTGTACTGGATCTCTCATCACTTTCCTTACAGTCTGGCAAGATATTTGATATTGTTTTGCGAACAAACTCGCAAGCACTGGCATATACCAGGGTCTCCGACTTTCCGAGGAATTTGCGCATAATGCAGTACCCGCATATTTCATAATCCGTTATACTATCCGGAGTGCCATCCAGACACATTTTCGACTGATGCAGGCTTCTGTTCCTGGTTATCGTCCGCTCTCTCATTTCACAGTAAGTCTTTTCGATGCGGCTCTTGCGCATGTGCTGTCCGTTTTATTTGATAGCATAGGTATTTGCATCGATATCGCCATTATGACCATGTCGTATTCTCATATAGGTTTTGAGAGTTCGCTTTACAAACACTGTGGTGTGTTCATTCGCTTTTTCTCTTACTGCACAGCCGCTCCTCTCAAGAGTCGATCCCTGTCGCGGTTAAACGAGCCTTGTTTGTGTTCTCATCCGGAAGTAACGTACGAGGAGAATATGACCGCCCTAGCTGCTCTAGTACTCCGTACTACTGCTGAAACTTTGCAATCTGCGCGTTCGGACTCCGCCTCAAGGGCGGTTACGTTCAAGCTATTCTGGATCATTTTGTGTTGTGAACTCTCTGGCTATTCGGCCCAAGATCTGTTGGATCGTTCGTTTAGGTGCCTCCTGCCCAGCTACCCAAGAAAATGTGGCCCCGGTTCATGGTGCGATTGGCCGCTGTATTTTTTGGCCCTTGGGTGTCCATGCCCTGGATGAGCTTACTCGCCACCTTAAAAAAACTGAGCTGTGAAAATGTCCGCTCATCTGTACGCAGATTGGTTCACTGTCATCACACACTCTACAGTTCCCGTACTCATCAAATGTCATGCAATAGCCTCGTTCATATCCGCCAACGTGCTCGTCATCTATCTCCTGTTGGCTCCCATGCCTCGTGTGACATATATCTGGCGCACTTTCCTTTCCGATTCCTTTCTCTTTGTCTAACAGTGCCGTCTTTAGTGCCACACTCGCACACGCACTCGGGCCGTCCGTTGTTGATCGTATATCGAACTGGTCGGGCGAGTCGGGGATTAGTGCTTACGCCACTACGCTAAAGATAGTACAAAGTATCATCACCCTGTGGCCCAAAGACCATACTGTGCAATCAGCATGACCATTCTATGTCACAAGTTTGTCTGCTACTAGCTCACCGCCCGCAGACAACTCGGAGAAATTGATTTTGTCAAATCCTGTCTGCGACATCTGAAGCTTGAAGATGGGTAGTTCGAATGAGACCACAAAGATGCCTCCGCAACTGTGTGTCTGTGTGCGTATCGCAAGCAAGGCAAGAAGTGGTGAGGAGTACGACACAGCCCGAACTTGAACACTGGTTGATTATGCTACAGTGCTACACGGCCTAAGGGGTCCCCCCCACCGACTCTAATGTGAGTCGCGGATAGAGTGCAAGGAATTTTGGCAGCGTCCTTGCGAGTTGGCAACTTCTTTTTGCATCCATTTGACTTCACAAACGATCTGTTTGGCTGGAACCTTTAAACTCGTGCCAACCACAAGCAGAGCATCCACGCTGTTCCTCGGGCTTTACACGTTTGAACTTCTAACAAGAGTTCTCCTCACGACATCACCCAGTACCTACTTCTAATCATGATGCCAATTGAATTACACGATATTAATTACATTGTGTCATTGTGCCCGATATAAACACAGTGATAGTCAGAATAGTAGAATCAGCTGACAGTCCTGCAGTTACTGTGTTTCCTGAGGGTGAGCAACCAACTTCGTTCCAGACACCTGTCCCAATTTAATCCTTTCTAGTCCTCCAATAATACCTTCAAGTCCGTTCGGGAGCACTTCATACTTGTTCGGCTACAGAACCGTGAGACATACAACTAAAACAATGGTCACAGAACAAACCTTGATAGTCCCATCTGCAAGCCACCTTTCGACCAAAGCCCAGGAGCTGTGACACAGCTCTTCATTTTGGGGGAGGTGTGGGCTCCCTACGATCCGAACGACCTTACGCCCCCTGCCTTCGTCTTCCTTGACTGATGGAGGAAGTGTTGATACGAGGGTGCCATTATTTGCAAGCAATTCCCATGCAATAGATTGTGTTTTTGGCAACGAGATAGCGTCATAAATAAGTCCGATAGGGCTGTCAGTAACTTTGCTGATAGCCGCCTTCAATTGTTCACCCGAAAGGTTGCGATCGAAAAAATGGGTTGCGCCGTAGTCCCTGACGAGCTCTTCGTTACTCGGAGAGGCTGTAGTGATGATAGGATAAAACCCTGACAGACGGGCGAGTTGGATAGCTGCAATACTGTCAGCCTAAGCATGCAATTGAAGTAAGCCCTGTTTCGCTTACTGTATAAACCCACGGAAGAAGAACCGCCGAAGATGACAATAGGTGTATTTGATTCGCCGATACTTTTGACCCAAGGAGGCGTTACCCCAGCCCCCAAATCATCTCCGTACAATCCCACCAGCGCAGTATCTAACCCCAGAGGAACAGTAGCTGCGCTATCAAAAGATTCGTTTGGAGGAATCTAAAATGGGATATAGCTAACGATGTAGTAAATGAACCTTATAACTTACCTTTGCTGTATAACTCGCCTCAGTCAAGGTATATTGCTGAAACGCAGCAAAGTCACTAGTGAATTTTCCATGCGCCAACCTGTAAACGACAGTTGAGCCTATACAAACAGGGAGAAACCCCAGGAAAATGAAATTTCTAACACTCTATCGCCTTTGCGGAAATTATCAACACCTTCCCCTAGTTCCTCAATAATTCCAGCAATATCAATACCAAGAACGGCAGGGTAATCGGTCACGAAATGCCCGTAGTCCTTGTTCTTGTGGTCAATTGGGTTCAGAGCAGCAGATTGAACCTTGACTAGGAGCTGCCCAGCCCCGGGACTGGAAATGCTGCGGGAGCCAACCTCAAACTTGCCCTGCTTTTCGAGAAGAAGAAGAGCTTTCTGTGATGCGGACATCATGGAAAAGAAATTGTGGAGGTGACAGCGGTTGGATGTCTTTCAACTCTTCCCACCTTGCTATTTATCATGTAGTTGAAACTGCTTGATGAGCAAGAAAGGATCGTGCCGGCATTCGTGCTAGTGATGACGCGTCAAGGAGTCCTTGGTATTGGATAACAATTATGACATGGCGTGGACTGTTCAATTCTAAAAGTTCGCGTTAACTTGGGATCCGAGCAAGTTACCGACGCTTACTGGTACTTGGAACCGGACGCCGGCTGTTTCAAGGATCTTTTCACTCCAGATTATCAAGATTTCGACAACGGCTCGCTCGCTTCCATGGGACAACCACGGGCCTTCGTACACACTCTCTAGTGTCATCCGTGCACGGCTCTCGTGGTCCCTCATACTATGACCACTGGCAACGGCAGAAGTGAGTACTGGTTCTTTGATATATCATTGAGTTGGCCTGATCGAAACTTTTGTCATGAATATCGGTGAGTGTGTTTCGCCTAGTCTGGGTCGAGGTTGCGTCATTCTTATATCTTTTCAGGTTACTTTCGCATCTCTCGCTTGTGGTTGCGGCCAGCGAAGTCTACCTGCTGACTAAGCCGCGGGAATTGGTTTAGCGTGGTGTACACGCAGGCGCTTCTTTCCTTTTTCGGTGGGCTACTCATCCTCTCTTTCGGTATCTCGTGTCATCTTGCTCTCCGCTTTTTCCTGCTGCTTTGGTGTGTTGAATCCTTCCTTTCATTGTGCTCGATTTCTCACGACTTTCCTTACAGTCTGGAAAAATGTTCGTGAACAAACTTACAGCACTGGTGCATACCGGGCTCTCAAATTTGATGAATCCCACATAATTAATTACACGCAGTACACGCATATCCCTTATAATTCCATGGTTCATTATACTATCCAGAGTACCATCCCGATTCCAGACGTATTCTCGACTGATGCAGGCTTTCTGTTCCTGGTCTTGTTTTCAATGCGGCTCTTGCGCACAGGCATATTGACGCTATGACTTGTATTCTTATGCAGATATGAGAGTTCGCTGTTCAAATACTGCAGCGTGTTCCGTCGCTTTCTCTCTCATCGCGCAGTTGCTCCATTCTCTGTGGAATCACTCCTTCTCTCGCGGTCTCGTTGGTCTTCTTACCCGGCCGTAACGTATGAGGAGAATCTGACCCTCCTAACTACTCTGGTATCTTGCAATATGCGCGTTTGGAGGTCCACCTCAAGGGCGGTTATCTTCGAGCTCTTCTGGATTTTATCTGTCTGCATTGTGAGCTTTCTAGCTTTTCGAACTAGCATCTGTTGAATCTTTTACTTCTATAAATTTTGTCTATTTGGGATGCAGTACCCTATGTAGGACATTCCCTAGGAACGAGGGGACACCTGTGTCGTCTCCGACTTCGCAATTACCCTGGTGAAGGGGTGACCTCCACCAGTCCGCCGCCTGGACCTTCCATTTCTTAAACTCCTGCCTGGTTACCCAAGAAAACCTGGCACCTTGCTCGCTGCAGATTCTAGAAGTAGAATGCACACGGTGTGGAAGTGTCCCGTGCTTTGCGGATTCTCCCTTCATTTTTGTTGATGATGCTACCCGGTTCTGCCTTCGCACGATTGGCCGCTACCTTCTCTACCCCTTGGGTGTCCGTGCCTCTGGATGAGCTTATTCACCGCCTTCAAAAACTGAGCTGTGAAGATGTCCGCTCATCTATACGCAATTCGTCATCATACACCCTATAGCTACTATGACATCTGAAGCTTCGAGTGGGTACTTCGAATGAGACAACGAAGATGCAACTGCAACTGCGTGTCTGTGCGCGTGTCGCAAGCAAGGCAAGAAGCACTTCATTACGACAAAGCCCGAACTTGAAGCTTGAATGACTGATTGACCATGCTACAGTGCTACACGGCGCCTGGCCCCCCACTAGGCTGCAATGTGAGTCGCAGGGAAAGTGCAAGGGGTTTTGGCAGCTTCCTTGCAAGTCCGTAGCTTCTTTTGCAATTGCGTCTTTCACTTCATTTCACGCACGATGCGTCTCGTGTCTGGAACCTTTGAACCCGTACCAACCACAAGCGCATCCACGCTGCTCCTTGCCTTGCGTTTACACATCACAACAGTTCTCCTCGCGACATCGCCCAGTACATATACGTACTTGTGATCGTGATACTTCCTGAATTATATCATATCATTACGCCCGATACAAACAAAGTGATGGTCGGAATCGCGGCGGAACAAGTTGACAGCCTACTATTTACTGTGTTTCCTGAGGGTGAGCAACCAACTTCGTTCCAGATATCTGTCCCAATCTCATCCTCTCCAGTCCTCCAATTATGCCTTCAAGCCCGTTCGGGAGCACTTCATACTTGTTTGGCTGCATAACTGTGAGATATAGATCCAAAACCGTGGTCGCAGAGCAAACCTTTATAGTACCCTCTGAAAGCCACTTTTCGACCAAAGCCCAGGACCTGCGACACAGTTCCTCATTTTGGGGGGCGTGTGGGTCCGCGAAGGTAGAGACGACCTTGCGCCCCTTGCCTTCATCTTCTTTGACTGATGCAGAAAGGGTCAATACGAGGGTGCCATCCTTTGCAAGCAACTCCCATGCAACAGACTGTGTTTCTGGTAACGAGATAGCGTCATAAATAAGTCTGATGGGGCTGTCAGTAACTTTGCTGATAGCCGTCTTCAGTTGTTCGCCAGAAAGGTTGCGATCGAAAAAATGAGTTGCACCATAGTCCCTGACAAGCTCTTCGTTGCTCGGAGAGGCTGTAGTGATGATAGGATAAAACCCTGATAGACGAGCGAGTTGGATAGCTGCAATACTGTCAGCCTAAGCATGTAGTTGAAGTAAGTCCTGCTTCGCTTACTGTATGAACCCACAGAGGAAGAACCGCCGAAGATGATGATAGGTGTGCTTGGCTCGACACTTTTCACCCAAGGAGGCGTTACCCCAGCACCCAAATCATTTCCGTACAATCCCACCAGCGCAGTATCTAACCCCAGAGGAACACTCGCTGCGCTATCAAAAGATTCGCTCGGAGGAATCTAGAATGGGATATAGCTGACAATGTAGTAAATGAACCTTCTTATAACTTACCTTTGCTGTATAGCTCGCAGTTGTCAAGACATACTGCTGAAATGCAGCAAAGTCATTGGTGAATCTGCCATGCGCCAACCTGAAAACAAAGGTTGAGCATATACAGACAGGGGCGAAAGAACCCGAGGAAACGAAATTTCTAACACTTTATCCCCTTTGCGGAAATTGTCAACACCTTCCCCTAGTTCCTCGACTGTGCCAGCAATATCTTCGCCCAGAACGGCAGGGTAATCTGTCAGGAATATCCCGTACTCCTTAATCTTGTAGTCAACTGGGTTCAGAGCAGCAGATTGAACCTTGACTAGGAGCTGCCCAGCCCCGGGACTGGGGATGCTGCGGGAGCCAAGCCCAAAGTTGCCCTGCTTTTCCGAAAGAAAAAGAGCTTTTTGTGACGGAGACATAAAAAAGAAATTGTGGAGGTAACAGCGGTTGAAGGTCTTTCGACTCTTCCTGCCTTACTATTTATCATGCAGTTGAAATAGATTGAAACTGCATGATGAGCAAACAAGAAAGTATCATGGGATCATTTATGCCAGTAATGACGCGCGACGCGGCGGACGGGTGTTGGTAAGAAATGCTTGATAATAAACTCTATTACCCATATGACATTCATGATGTGATGATTAGAAATAATAGCACGGTAGAATCCCATAAGCAATCTCATGGGCAAGCTCTTGGGATCAGTGACGAAGAGTTGTTGGGTGGCAGTGCAGTCATATGTTGACAAAACCCTTTCCGATATATAACGATAACGATATATCTCCTTCTCATCGGTTCTCTAACCTGAGGCACTAACTAATTGTGAATATCCAGCAGTCAATGAGGCGTGTAACGTACGATACATAAATACAATAAAGATAGTACAAGATATTATTACCCTCCTGTGGCCCGAAGTCCATATTGTGCAGTCCGTATGGCAGTTCTAGGAAGCTCATCTCCCATCTCATCAACAGACAATTCGGAGAGATCGCTTTCGTCATATCCTATCTCCGTAGTGTCGGAAGGTGGGTAATCCATATGAGATGACAAAGATGTTACCCGATGTTTAATGCAGGTTGCAGGGGGAGTGCAGGGAAATTGCACCGCTTTGAGCCCCCGTGGCACAGGAGTAGTGATGCATACCTCGGGAATATAACGACTTTTCAGGGGTGGAATTCGGATTGTGAGTTTCGAGCTGCCAAGCGTTATCTTAGGGGCGGATGGTGCAGTGATGTCCATGTTTTTTCGATATTTGCTCTTGGACTTCCGAGGACGAACAGGAGTTTCCAAGGCTTTCGGTGTCCACTTTGAAATAGGTTTTTCAGAGTCCTGGTTTTTCGTCTTTATTTTCTTCTTCTTCGGAAGTCCTGCTTCTCCTGAGCCTTCTAAGTGAGTGGCTTCCTCTTCCCGTTTCCGTTTTCTCTCTAACGCAGCTTCCTTTTCGGCAGCCTCTTTTGCGATTTCTTCCTTCAAGAGCTCCGCGAAACTTTGAGCATCTCCTTGTAACCACACGTCAAAGACGCCTTCCCATTCTCGTGTGGGCCCTGGAAAATCAAAGTTCAAATAGATAGACTTGATGGGAGAGTCATCCGCCGATGTAGCTGATCCCTTGCCGGGCGAAGGTGCCGGTGTTGCAAGACCTGTAGATGCGGACACCGTATCCCTCGACGCAGTACATCCTCGCGCGCGTACCGCCTTCGAGAATTCACGAACCATGCGCTTGGTGCCTGGAACCTTTAAACTCGTGCCAACTACAAGCAAAGCATCCACACCACTCCGTCCCTTGCCTTTGGAACATCCGACAAGATCTCTCCTCGCAACTTCGCCTACTCCCTCCCCATCTTTATGCAGCTCGTTATAAAGGACTACGCTGGGTCGCAACTTTCCCACACCTCGGGCTCGCTTTCCGACAAGTTGACGCGTCTCCTCCATTTGGGTGCATTCGGGGCAATATGGGGGAGTTCCTGATGTCAGGGAAGACACGTAATTCTCGAGTGGAAACGTGTGCATGCATGATTGACAATGCAATGTCTGCAGTGTTCCATGTAGGGGGATGCAACGAGGGACTTCGACAGCAGGAGACATGTATCTTGATCCAGGTGTCATCGGTGGGCTATCTTGCGAACAAGGAACGTTAGCAGATATCGCAGGCTGATCAGTGATGGGAGGTCCAGTCGATTTCGGCTTAGATTTCGGTTTCGCTCGTCTCTTATCAAACTCTGGGATACCGAAGGAAAGACCAGATTTCAGCTCGATAGCATCAATGTTTTGGGTGTAGACACGCAGGAGCCTGCCCCTGTCATCAAGGGATCGCAGTGCTTGATGAAAAGGCGTGGGGCTGGCTGCTTGCGAGAGCTCGGATAATTGAGCTATCATTTGGCAAAACATTGATGTCGTGTGTTCATTCTATTAAACGTGTGTAAGCCCGTCGCCATCCATGAGTAGTAAGCACGCGTAGTGGTTGAGGCAACAGAGGTTTTCCATGCGGAATTTATGAAAATCGAACATGGGCAGACGATAACTCACGTTGAACACTGACGCATCAAACAAGTCTTTTCCTGAAGACAATGCTTCTTTCGGGTTATCTCGTTTCAGTGTTTGAAAGAGACCCGACTCTGAGCGAAAGTCTGGAATTCCAGCAGAAACGGAGATGCCGGCGCCTGGTACAAAGTTGTTTGACTAAGATGACAGTATCTGAATTTTCCGACGGTTGGAAAACGCACCACACACAACAACCAACCTTTTGGCCTTTAGGATGGCCTTGATAGTTTTTCGCAGGTGCAAGTTTGGCGTTTCTGAACGCACCATAAAAGATGGAGTTGAAGGAGGAGACGAACTTGCCTCCAATGGAACGAGGAGGGTCATAATCCTGTTGCCGATGTGATGGTGAGGAGCAGAGGTGTGATATGTTCGATTAAAAATCGTCAACCAAGGGGGATGTTCCCTAACCGGGCTATCCCAAGCAGTGGCGCGGGAACTCAATTTGGTTATCGTTATGTATCAAGCTAGCCACACTTCTAGCTTTCCTTCTACTACTATCATGGCGTCTGAGAGAAGGACTCTGTGTGTTGCACAATACTGGCGCGGACACGATTCAAATGGTAATATGATGCCACTTCATTGGGCACTCTTTGCGATCTCCAACGCAAATCCCGGTTCAATCAAAGCCAGCTGCTCTGGGAAAGAGCATTCAGATCAAGTGGATCACTGGGGGACTTGTTACCAAGCAATTGGCAACATCGACACTTTCACCTACTCTTGCATTGAAGACGAGTGCATGGAAATTCTTGCCGAAGGCTATCGTGGCTGTCTGGTAGTCGGAGAGATTGATGTATTCTCGGAAAAGGAGATACGGATGTTGCTTCAACAAGTAACTGTTTATCGAGGCAGAGAAAACTGGAATTGTCAGAACTGGGTGCTTGCCGCCCTCGAGAGGCTTAAAGCTTCTAATCATATTGCGAGCAACGTATCATGCGACGGCGTTCGGAACGAACTGGAGGATATCCTGAACGATTGGATAGAATGATCTCCATCGTGATCCTACTATACATTGTGGTATGTTTCTAGTGCGCTTTCCAAACTATGCTCAAGATATGTCAAAGGCCAAGTAATGGTTGTCCATTTCATATAAGTTGTACTAGTACATGACATGTATACGTTAATGAACATTCAAAGGCAGCTGCTTCTGTACAGATCTTTGGACATCTCTCGGGTTGTATCGAACACACCTTTGGCCTAGTTCCTCGTTAGCCCCTCGAGAACCTCGGATACTCTGGCAAAATAATTTGGGTCTGTGTTTGCGTACTAGTACCTTGAATCTTCCATCGCTGAGCCAAGACTTCTGCAATTTAGTTCGCTATCAAATGGTTTAGTGCTGTATTCATTTAAACAACCTGTGGGCTGCTTTTCACACAAATACTGCTCATGAGCTTGTCTCCGAGTAGCAGAATTCCTTTGCTTTCAAAGAAGACGAATATTAATACAACCTGCAGGCCACTTGGCCTAACTGGTATAGTTGGTCCGTGGATCTGGAACGTATCTGTGGAATCGCAGCACCTCGAGGCCAGTCTATGTTGTTCAGCTTTCCCAGATCATCGGGCACATTCAGGCAACAACCTGAGGTGCCTACCTGACACTCTACCGTGCGGGATGTGGAGCGCATGGGTAAGGGATCGGTTTATCTTCAACGTGTGATCAAAGTTAACGGATCCAGATCATTTATTATTGACCAACTATGTCATAATTTTATCTCCTGGAATCCACAGAATTAGGTTCCAGGGGAACAATCTAACCCCATTCCACTATGAAACCGAAAGGAGGTAACGTCTTCCAACTGGCGCCTGCATGGTGATGACTCCTTCCGGTTGCAGAGTGTTCGCATTGACAGTTAAATCAACCAATCGGAGACCTTCAAACGACAAGTCTGTGTTGCCTTGACCGTTATCTTCTGACAGACTCCGTGCACAATACCTGCCGGGAACAAGGCTGCTGAGTAAGGCGACTTATGCTGATGATAGGAAGTCTAATCGGTACAGGTGCATGGAAAGCTCGGCCAGATTGGTGGACCCACTCTCGAACTGAAGAAGAGTGACGTTGATTCGCCTCGTGTCGAATGAAACAGAGATCATCATCAAACGTTCTATACCCTAACTTTCCCTCATGGCGGCCGTTATAAAAAAGGGACTAACAAGGTAAAGCAGTAGATAGCATAGCATAGAAGAAAGATACAAACACACGCTCGCCGATAAAGACAGCGACGCGATACAACACGTAGAAAATGGTACAAAAAGCAAGGGAAAAAGTAAGAAATGCAACGAGCCCCTTCCAGACTAAATTTCCTACGCGAGGTTGCGCGAGTGGTCCTCATATAATTAATCCAAAACAAGAACTATCGCAGGAGTTCAGGATACAAAACACAGTATGGACGAATAAAGGTGAAATGAATCTGTGTAAAGTCTGTTATGATTCCACTGAGACAATCGATGGACATTCCGTCATTGACGATGATTGTGCAATTTTCCGCAAGATCTATAAACAAAAAAGATAAGCGATACCGCACCCACAAGAATGTACCAATATGGTAGACAAGAATAGTTAGAACGAATGTGTCTTGCTCACCTGAAGGTAACACTCCGTAGACTGTACGCCATTCAAGGCCCATTTTCCATCAATAATGATGGAGGGTACGCCATTAACACCGCTCGCCCGAGCGGCTTCAATCATTTGATTGACGCAGTTCTTGCAATCAGTATCTTGCAAGAAAGTAGTAGCCTGCACGGTGCAGCAATTCTGTGTCATCGCGACTGCTGATTGAGTTTGACATTGAATCACACCTCTGTCTTGTTCATCAAGCCAACTTTCTCTGCTGCATCGGCAAGAAACTCGACGTCACTAAGGTCCTGGCAGTTGACGAAAACCGCGTCAAACAAAATATCATTGAGGCGCCCTTGCATGGCTTGCCCGCCGACTTTATATGCTTTTACAGCCAGTCTGTGGGCGAGAGTAGACCGGGCCACAATTCCGTCTTCCGCGCTATTAATCCATTGTATCAGAAAAAGCTGACTGCATGCTAAAAACGCTCACAGCGGTAGGCCAGCCTTCTGTGTCAATTCCTCGATCATTTTCCACTTGCTTTCCGCTTGCTCTTTACCAAACTTCCGAACAAGGTAATTCCGGCGATTTGGTAGCATTTTTTCACCTTTCACTCTGGGGAGCTCGGGTAGGGATGTTTGGCAGAGGAGGGTAAATGGCCGGAATTCCACGTCGAAACGTACATCTAAGTCACGACATCCAGCAATAGCGTCCTTGAGTGACTTATTCCCGATGTAACAAAATGCGCAGAGCTGTCACGTGCAGGAGAATGATGAGAAATGGAAGAATAAGAAGGTAGACAGACGCACATAATCCGAGATAAAGATGATTTTAATAGTCCGTTGAGGTTCGGGAGAGAGGGTAGAGTCTGAATCGGACATCCTTGTGATAAAAGGATTAATGTTCCGCTCTTAGACTTGCTATTCGAAGCAGGCGCAATCGGGGACGAGGGCACGGAGGATATGACTGAAGTAGTACTACGATATTACAGGTGGAGGATATGGATCCTCTACCAGCGTCAAATTGTTCGACTTAAAAGGCGGAAAGAAAGGTGAGAAAGGTGGAAGTTGCGGACAACACGAATGCTGAAGAGTGAGTAAGCTGAGGAGCTAGTAGTTACAACCAGCCACATTTCATTGGCGGGAAATCTAATCCATTAGCAATACTCAGCGTGACAGTGATCTGTAAGCAATCAGCTTGTGACATACACGTGACGTTGCACAATTTGAAATTCACCTCATGGCAACGTCACCTCTGCTACTGGCCCCGGAGTGAGTAGTTGAACGTTAACACTGGGCCAGATCATCATCTGAAACTTTCTCAGGGGCACATGCAAGGCCTGACTAAACTTTGACTCTCTTTCCCAACCTCCAAAAGTAAAGCTGAGCTGTGTTACTTTCTATTCCATTAGTCATTTGGCATTAGTTTTGCAGCCACCATCAAAGAAGGTCCGTGGGTCCCGTTCGATTTATCATTCAAAGGATAAAAGCAGGAGAAAAACCTATGCCATAGAAATATACACTGTCTCTGAAAACGAAGTTGGAACATCAAACACTTCCTATAAAGCGCAGTCAGCACGCAATTTTTAGGTCAGGTGATATGATATGGTTAGACGCACCGCTCCTCGTCTCGCGCACTCGCTCGCTTTAGTATTCCACTCTTTCTTCAACAGATAGAACTGCACCCTTATCCCCATTGCCTCCCATCTCTCAATGTCCATGAGTAGCATTTCCCATAGGTCACGATTCTTGACCACTTCCCCTCGACTTGTCTTCCACCCTCTCTGTTTCCATGAGGGTACCCACTGACACACGCCATTGACGACGTATTCTGCATGAGTACCAATGACGATGCGCATGAACCCTTCACCAGGCCATATTCGTGCCCTCAGAGCCTCAATCGCAGCTCGCAGCTCAGCCCGATTTCTTGTGCGTGCATGGCCCGGAACATTTTCCAGCGGTATGGAAATACCAGCCGTCCCGGGCTGAATGTATATACCACACCCCGCCCTCACGCCTGGAGTGTTCTCGTTCACAGCTGCACCGTCTACAAAGAGTAAAACGGAGTCCTGGCGGGTGACGTCAGTGTGAATGAACCGTGGCTGACGGACAGTGCACGCATTGATGGCAGGTACAAATAAATCCAAGGGATGAGTGCCCTCATGCACGACAAACCGTCGTTGGGTAGCAGTCGCATTGATTGGTGGGCCATAGTAGCCGAACTTCAATGCTTCCATGGGCATGGCCGGAAGCGATGCTATGTCGAATCTGTGACCACCAAACCTCAATCGTTGCGAATACACTATTTCTCTCCAACTTACCGATCCTCTTCATCTGGATCGTCATCAAGATTGTAACCATCACCAGCAACTTGTCGAACATCACGAAGAAACTTTAGAAACTCTCCAGGTTGATTGAACTCTTCGACAGGAGGTTGCACAGCAGGATTGAAAGACTGGCCTAGCGGCGACATTTCACGAGCCCAACGTTTCCGGTCACGCATCTCGCCATTTGGGTTCGTGGTTGCAAAAGCTCGCTTAAGTTCATCCCAGCCGTATATGCCACCAGCGTCCTCGAGCGGAGCACAACCAACGGTTTCGACAACTCTCAGTTGCTTGACACCAGACGCAGACGTCTCCGTAGAAATAAGTGTTATCTGATGTTCCCAGTTATCCTTGAACAAGATGAGACATAGATCATGTCAAAGCTGGCAGATACTACGTACCCCGAAATCGTACAAGTAGTAGCATTTCCCCATAGCCCCATCTTTTAAGACCATCTTTCGATACTTTCCGGTTTCCTCAAAGAAATCGTTCAACTTGACGTCCTTCTCACTGAACTTTGCGCGTGCCGATTTGGCCCAGTCGTCTTCTTCATCTTCTGGTGTTCCCATATGAATAGCAACAAGTTTTTCCCTATAATCCATCGAAATGAAACGCCGCTCCTCACGGATCAGAGGACGACGGGCGGGTTCGAACGTGAACTGATGGAGGTGGCAGTTTTGCCAGCTGAATGCATACTGGATTGCTGCATGCAACCGCTGAAAGGTCCAACAGGTGGGAATGGAGAATGTCCGAGAAATAATAGGATCACGAGAACCGATGAGCTCGACTTTGAACGTGTAAATACGAATAGGCATTTTGAACTGCGATATGATTCCAGTTGTCCAGTCACTGCAGAGCTCTGGTTTGTGCTGCAAGCTTAAGATTGTGTATGTAATTTTGAGCAATAGCCGCGGAGTTGGAATTCCCCATCTAATACTACTTACTAAAGCCAAGTCTAGGCGTAGCATGGATGAATGTAGTTGTAGTTGTGTAAAATTAGTAACGCACGAAGAGAGTAAAAGTCTAGAAAATTGAATTCACGATATCACCAGCGATGGCAGCACCTGAATACGAGTGGTTAAATATCGAAGACATAAAATACAGCAGACGAACCTGCACCAAACCCAAGACCACCAGCAGCTGACTGTGCCATCTGGAAATTGTATTGAGAAATATTTATAAATGGTTTCTGTACGGCAGACCTACCGTACTGCCAAGATTTCCAAAACGACTCTTCTTTGGGGGCTGCTGAGGAACTGGCTGCGCCACTGGCACTGGCGCAGGCCCTGGAGAGTTTCCCAAATAAGGATTATAAGGAGGCCCGGGAGGCCCGGAGGGGGGTGCATAACCTCCGGCCGGGGGACCAGGAGGATGATAACCGCCGGGTGGAGGACCGGGTGGAGGACCAGGTGGCGGCGGGTATTGCTGCGGCTGCACAGCTTGTGGCGGAGAATACTGTGGAGGGCCCGGAAGACTTGGAGGGACGTACTTGGATTCCGAAGCCAAAGCATACTTCGAATCCGGCGATGTACTTGTCTTTGAAATTCCAGGGAAAGAAATTGGTAGTGGAGAGACAGATCGCGGAGCCAGTCTTTCCACATATGTGGCAGGGAATAGGCCCTGCTTCCCCGCTCTGCTTCGACCTGTCCACCAATCTGCGTTTGTCTCTTTCACAATCTCTATTATATCCCCGGCACGAAATGATAGATCATTGGGATCCTGTCATGGCTTGAGCAAATCCGCCACTTCAGTGCAGATGAAATATATCATATACCTCACTGTCCCAATCCCAGATCGCACGAGCTTCCAACTTTGGCGGCACTCGCAAGCCAGCATTACTGTTTATCATACTCTGAGCGGGTGTCGGAGAGATTGAAAGGCGCTGCGTTTGCTGTGTGATGGCTATTATCGATCCTGCCACCCCAGTGCTAGGAAGTTTGAGTAGGATATCGCGGCCATCCGATGGAGATATCCTGTTATGAGACATCAACAACTCGACATTCTGCCTAGTTTGTGAAACTATGTGATCCAGAAGAGTGTGATCAGACATCCTGAGAGCGAAACACTTGGGTCACAATGATGTGAGACGTAAATTCAGTGTTTACGACAAACGCCGATTCATATTGATCTTGCCTAATCCGGTTATACAGGGCGTTCCCGTGCGGACACTATGCGGTCAGCCACCAACATCGTGTATGTACTAGTTTGTTGTGTCAACTCTTAGATTATAAGTCCCTTCTATTCACTGATCATATAACATGGTCCGATACGTTATGTGAATACATATGCTCGCACTGCAAGCTCTCGGATCACAAGACCTAACATATCAAATCTACTAGGACGGGATACCCAAGTTCTAGTACTACACAGCAGGCAGCAAATAGGTACGCTGCTGCTGATTATTTTACAGGGCTTTTTAAGTACGTTGTAATTAACGTGAATGGTAAGTTCCATCTTCATAAAGCCGTCGTGTGGAGCGCAATCTGAGCGCAATCCAATACCGTAACCAAAGGCCTTCGAATAAGACCTTGCCACAACTCATAGAATGCCCTTGCGAATCTGCCTGAAGCGTTTATCGAATAGCCCGGGTGCATTGAGCTGCTCCATAGTCGGTGCTATAGCGGGGTGGAAGGCACCACCAAGAGGGGAAACGAGCCATGATAACCTCCTCGCTTCAAGAGATAGCTCATCGGGGTTTGGATCCGCGAAGGCCCTTTTGAGACCCTCCCATCCCAGGACCCCTTGACTGTTCTCGAGGGGTGCACAACCGGATACCTCAAGAACCGAAACTTCCTTGACATTGGACATGCCAACGGCCAACAAAGTAATTTCGTGTTCCCAAGCATCCTATCAAATCGGTTTGATTAATCAAATTCGGAACATTCCACAACGTGGTATTACTTACACCAAAGTCATATTCATAGAAGCAGCCCCCTAGGGTGCTGTTGTTGGTGACGTCCCCGTGATATCTCCCGTTCTCGTCCCATATGTCCTTGAGCTTGACAGTTTTCTCATCCAGGACAATATCGTTAGGCCCCTCTTCATCATCCCGCCCCATCATGTCTGTATCTTGTATCGATACAACTTTGTTTATCCCGCCTCCAATTGGTATTTGAAACGTGAACACGTGGAGATGCTCGTTCTGCCAGAGAAAGACATGCTGGATCGCGGCATGAAGCTTTTGAAACGTCCATGATGCAGGTATAGAGAATGTCCTCGAGATTTGTGGGTCTCGAGACTCAAGAAGATCAACTTTGAAGATGAATGTGCGGATGGGCATTTTGTGAATGACTTTCTTTCAGCCCTCAGACGATCATATATCTAAGTATTTGAGAAGCACTGGGGTACGTGAACCCCGGGCTTTTACGTCCTAGAACCAGCACTAATTGATCCTCGGGGCAAGTAGTACACGCACATTACATCAACAGAAGCTCCAATTCGGAATGGAGACAGTGTGCTCAGCAATGATCTTTATTGGATAGGCACATTTCCTCGTTCACTGCTTCGCTAATCTATGACGGTCCGGGGGTCGTGCGGTCAGGGTGTGGTATTGGAGTACACTGCCTGAGTTTACTGGATTAGATCTTAATCCCAATGTTAATGTGCACTGCCTTAATATTGGTGTAGCTGTAGGCTGGGTAAGATCATCGGGCGTCGATCAGATGAGAAATTAACCTACTTCTGAAGAGCATCTTCGCCCAGGTCTCTTCCAATACCAGATTGCTTGAATCCACCAAGCGGCAATCCAATGTCTAGCCAATTAGTGAAGTTTACCTATGAACCCGGACCTGATGGTCAGCTGACTTGAACGTTACGAGAACTATCTCACACTAACCCACGTGGTGCCTGCCTCGATGTTGCTTGCCACACGCATTGCTCTATCGATGTCCTTCGTAAAAACCGAACACGCGAGTCCATACGTGGTATTGTTTGCTTGTTCAATCACCTCTTTGACGCCGTGAAATGAGTTACCAACAGGACCATGAAATATAAGCGAACCTTCCTCTGCGGAGAATTTCATAATTGCTGCTACTGGACCAAATATTTCTTCTTGCACAATCTTCATATTGGGTGTGCATTCCGTGAAGATCGTAGGTTGTATAAAATAGCCTTCTGTGCCGTGCCGCTCGCCACCAAGGCGAAGAGTTGCACCTTCTACTTTGCCGGATTTAATGTAGTCCATGACGCGCTTACGTCGGATATCGGTGTTTGTGACAGGGTGTCTGGCAACTGCGCACTCACTGTGAATTGTCTCTCAGATATCTGAGGCCCCTGAAACGTGCCCGGGGAAAATGGATCACCCACAGAAAGACATTGAGCGGTCTCTGTGAACTTTTGCAGAAAGTTGTCATAAATGCCTGCTTGCACGTAAATTCGGGACCCCGCAATACAGATCTCGCCTTGGTTCATGCTTTGTGACCTTCAGGAACAAGACATGAGAGGAAAAGAAACGGAAAACGCACAAAATGCCATTAATAACCCACTTGACGACTTGATCAATGTCGACGTCGTCGAAAATAATGCTCGGACTCTTTCCGCCCAACTCGAGGCTGATTTTCTTCAAGTTACTTCTTGCAGCCGCTTCCATGATCTTCCGACCCGTGAGAGTACTCCCGGTAAATGCGACCTTGTCAATTATCATGCTTTCACCAACCGCTTGACCCGCGGTATCACCGTAGCCGGGCACGATGTTGACCACTCCAGGTGGGAAACCAGCTTCTCGTATCAATGTACATAAGAACAGTGCGGAAAGAGGTGTGAATTCAGAGGGCTTCGCTACAATAGTATTTCCGCAAGCGAGTGCGGGGGCGAGTTTCATGATAAGCATGCTCACTAGAAGACGCGGGGTGAGTGGAGAATATCCCCATAAGCTTGGATACTGACGGGGAAAGTTCCATGGAACGATTGCACCCTGTCATATGCTCGTAAACGTCCAATTTACAACGTAATGAGACAATTACTCACGACTACCCCAATAGGCTCGTGACGGGTGAAACCAATTTTGTCAGGGGTTGTCTAAAGCTCGTTAGAAAGGGGCTTATGTGTTGTAATTGTCGGTAGGCACACCTGAATGCTCTTGCCTTGTAATTTGTCAGCCCAACCAGCGTAATAGCGTAGAAGAGAAACTATAGTCGGCAAATCTACCGCCTTGGCCGCGTGGAAGGTCTTGCCTGGCAGAAGCGGATCAGTGTGATTCGACTGATAAGGCTGGGTGCCTGACTGACCGACGTTAAGGGCCTCGAGGGCAGCAATTTTGTCAGTGTTGGCATCGATAAGATCAGCGAGCTTGTGAAGCAGTTTGCTTCTGGCTTCTCCTGACACCTTTAAACCCCAATGTTCCTTGAGTGTTGCTCTTGCTGCTTGTGCTGCAATCTCGATATCTTCACGATCTCCGACTGAAACTCGGGCAATAAACTTGCAAGTAGCTAGTTTAATACTTAGTATCAGCAAAGCTACATGCTCAGGGAGTCATACCAGGATTAATCAAGCTGAAGGAATCCGTCAGCATCGTTGACCACTTGTACTATGGGCACTCACTCGATCGTCCCCTTATTGACGGGGTCGAGAAATTCACCGTTGATGAACAGTTGAGTTGGGAACGTAACGGCACCCTTGTAAACGGCGGTGTTGAACTGGTATGTGCAGGTGGAAGCCATTGTTGCAGGAGGAGGCAGACAGATGAAATCCTTGCCAGGCTAGTATGGCTGATATAGCTGGTTTTATATGTATTCAAAACATCACGTATTGTGACAAATGGAAATGGAGAAACGCTTCATAGTGTGGCTTTTGAAGTTCTTTTTTTTGTGAGTGAAACTGGTGGCGTCTTGCCCATCACAAATCGAGTTGCTCGTGAAATGGAGAATGAGGGTGTCGGGAGGTAGTCACGTAACAAATATTTCTGGGTTATTAAAGTTTGTGTCGTACTTGTGTCAGAGCGTGATAACTGCAGCACAGCACAGCTAGTGTATATCTGATATCTGTTAAGTTTAATAACTTCTAGTGGTTAGGAGCGGATAAGCGCCCCCGCAACTTTGTACAACGTAAATAGTAAAATTGGCAGTCACGTAAATGTCACTGTAGGTCACAGCATGTCACATACACTGCCAAAAATGTTACCGTATGCAAACTACGGTCTGGGTCTACCGTAAGTTCTTCACGGCCCGAACCCAAAAATATCCTATAGTTTACCGATAGTCTACCTGTAAAAGGGAAACGGCCGACTAGCTATGCACTGGCCCACGATTTGGCCATGTTTATTATCTTTTGCGCATCCCATAGTCTCACACTACCAACTACCCACGCACACAATCTTGATAAGTCATCAATGGCGTCTTTAGCCTATCCAGAACGTATGTTTCTCATTGTCGACACATGCACGTCGTTCTCATCATGCTGGATGCAGACTTCTTGAGGCAAGGGAATCTCTGGACGTGTTTACGCTGTCCAACTGGCTGTTTCGAGCAAGACATCCACCACGCTATACGCCATGAGAATACTCAAAAGCACAGGACAGAAATGACTCACTACACTGATGAACTCTGTGCTGCTCAAACTGCTGCTCTCAACGAACCTCACCTTCAGACAAATCCACTTCTCGATGCTATTTTTATTGCTTCTGGGCTACCGCTGAATGTGCCTCATCCTGCTCCTCTACCTCGCCACCAACAGCCTCTAGGCCAAGATCCCCGGCAGCAGTCACCTCCTGGGTCATTCAATGATGAACTGGATGGTGGTATAGATATGGAGGTGGATTTTGGGGAACTTAATCCTCCACCTCCTTCCATGGAAGACATGCATGCGCGCGTTGTTTCCAGTGTGAGCGTATCGCTCCGTCATATGGTCGACCATGGTTTCAACCCATCAGCGGTGGACTCGGATAATGGAGAGGGAGATGTTCCAGAAGATGAGGACGAGTTCGTTGTGAATGTGAATGCAGAGGGTATGTGTTGCCATTTTATAACAACTTTCTCTCACTATCATGTAGTCTCTCGTTGTGGGCATAATCAGACCCAGGATGCGCATGAGAATGCATGGTATCCATGGAAAAATCGCCTAGTTCGCATTTCCTTTAGTCTTGTATTTCCTCTCTAATGTTAGATCAGTCATGTACACTCGATATCATATCAAATTTGCCTCGAGGTGTCTTCTCCCAAGACGAACTCGAGGTGATATTATGGCAATTAAAACAACATGGTGTTCACGCAGTACCATCTATTCATCAGATAAAGAGTGTTGGGCGTGCCATAGATGGTCTATGTGGAGTCGAGATCAATCGCTACATTGGCTGTCTGGGTCACACATACTATATGATTTCACTAGAGTTCATCGTGAAGATGGTGGTCATTTCTCTGTCCTTGAATGTGCTAGTAACTAATGACATATGTAGGCCTTTGCGAACCCCCTTGTACGGTCAGTCCTCGAGGTTTACCCTGAAGATAGCGGCCCAAAACTTGAGGAAATTCGTCAAGCACGCTGCTGGTTAGAGGAGCATGACGCCCGACTACTCACACCAATGTACCGTGTTGAGGGCCGTATAGCACGAGATTTCTACACAGATGAACCGACACTCCTTAAGAATGGCATGCTATGCATGCCGTTCAGGTTTTTCAAAAATAATGGTCAAGTTTGGTTTCGTGCATGGCCACTCATTCCATGGCATTCTCCCAGTGAGGGACTTAGCTGGCTCATTGACCAACGTGACGAACTATCTCTCTCAACCGATGACTTATCAATGACATTTCCGGAGCTTGAGTATGTACCTCTTGGACATGGTCGACCAACACTTCAGTCAACGTTTTGTAAGTATGGTTCATGTTTTTGTAATTACACTACTTAACAAAGGTCAGATTGTTGCGATCCTACTGGCTGTATTAAGCTATGGGTAGAACCAATGACGAACCCATGGCGACTGAAGGCCAATGGCCATCGTGTTGTTGCATATCCTGTACTACTCTACTGCGACGACACTTCAGGTAACCGATCCAAAAAATGGAATGAACACAACACATTCCTTATGAATGCTGCTGGACTTCCACGAGAACACATGCAGCGGGAGTACAATCTTAGTTTTATATGTACATCAAATATAGCACCTCCACTAGAAATGCTCGAAGGAATTGTTGAGCAACTCGAGTGAGCGGAGCCTGCTCCCATGACAAAAATCAAAACTGACATAACTGTGATAGATCGTGTCAAGAAACAGGTATTTGGGCCTATGACTGCAGCTACCACGACATCATACTTGTAATCATCTCAGTCCTTGCATTGCTTGGTGACAATCCGATGCAAAGTGAATTTGCTTGCCATGCAGGTCTAATGTCGAAGTTTTTTTGCCGTTGTTGCTGGGTAAAAGGGAAAGATGTTGCCGACATGCTCGAGGTTGGTGGTGTTAAGAAGGAGACTGTTCAGGGAATGGTCAGTCGTATTACAAGATTCATGAAGGTTGGTACTTGAGATATTGTAGCTTCGTGGCATGGTCTCAAATGTTGTAGGTTGGTGCCGCACGAACCACAGCAGAAACTCAGAGCATCTCACGTCAGATGCTTGAAAATGCATCAACTCTTGCACGCCAAAAGGAAAATGTAGATCTTCAGACATCTACTGGTGTCAAGGACACAATACTCCGCTTTTTCCTTGACAAATTAGAGAAGGCAAGGAAATCACTCAGTGGGCATGCAGCACGACAGGCAACTCGAGAGGCTTATTCAAGGTTACCAGCAAATACCTTTAGCCCAGTGTGGCGAATTAGAGGTATATCATTGATCATATGTTCACGATATTGGACTTGCACTCACTTTGTTCTTGAAAGGTCTGAATCCGCATTCTGATACGCCAATTGAAATTTTACATGTGGTTCTCCTGGGTTTCCTCAAATACTTCTGGCGAGATGCAGTTGAACGCCTCTCTGCTGTCAACAAAGCTATTGTTGAAGCTCGTTTGTCAAGTCTTGATGTTTCTGGCCTTGGGCCCAATGTAGCAAAACCCCGTGGTCATACACTTGTTCATTATGCTGGGTCGCTTGTTGGTCGTGATTTTCGTTTGATAAGTCAAGTTGCTGTATTTGTACTGTATGATATGCTTGAAACCAAGATCCTCGATGCATGGGCTGCGCTATGTGTTCTTGTCCCACTTCTTTGGATGCCAACAATTGATAATCTCGATAATTATATGGTGCGCCAAGTACTCAATCTCATGACGCTGGTTTCAACATGATTTCAGGTTGAACTCGATGTGGCAATCAAAAGATTCATGGACTGTACTGCTCGCTGGACACCACGATGGTTCAACAAGCCAAAATTTCACCTCATCTTGCATGTTGTTGACCACATACGGAGATTTGGCCCTGCAATCACATTTGCCACGGAAGTCCATGAGTCATACAACAGTATCATTCGTGGCTGGTCCATCAATTCAAATCGGATGGCACCTTCACGTGATATTGCACGACGTGCTGCTGGCTTACTCCGCTTGCGGCACCTACTCAGTGGTGGATACTTCGAGGTTGAGACAGACAAATCAGATGGCACAACACAAACAGAATTGATTCAAGCAGGAGTGAATCCTCGAATCTATGGTGAACAGCCATCAATCATCACTCGTAAACTTGGTTTTCCTCTTTCTGAGTCATTTTCTCATCTAGGTATGTAAGTAGGATTATTCGAGACCGTTTGCCTTATCCTTTCTACAGGATTTGCCAAAAGGGCAAAAATGCGCCCTCTCATTTGGAACCAGACTTTGTCATCGACATACTGTGTTTCCCCAGGTATCGCAGATCACACGATATTAATACAGTGTCGGGAAGTCATTGTTTCCAATGGTGATCCTGTTGCACTTGATTCGTTCACGGTATTCCATGTTCAAGACCACTTTTTAATTGGGAGGGTGGCTGAAATTTTGACGAGGGAACAGGATTTCGAGGGGAAAGCAGACTGGGTTTTACTTCAATGCTATAATACTGGTCCCCTCATCCAGCCATACTTGATGCCTTCACTCTTGAAAACCGAGAGGTATCACTTGGTCACTCCTGAGGTAAATGATGTTCTACTTTCATATACAGTCTATTGAACTTCACCACGGCAACTTAGCAAATTGACTGTAGTGTCAATGTACAACACAACTGCGCAGCCAATCATTGCGACCTCTCTTCAACACAACCAGTGTTTCTCGAAAGGGAGCGTCAAGTGGAGGACACGCAGGCAGTGAGACATCGTGATGTTCACACAGAGGATCTGATTCTGAATGTGGCGAAGATGCGAGATGCGAAATTCATTTTGAAATTTAGAGAAGCTGCCCCCCTACTTGATACTGATTCACTTGTCAACATTGTTTGCGAATCTGAACTAGCAGCAGGCATACATTAGGGACATTTTTCATTTACCAGTAGGATTTTTGTTTTGTTGATATAGTACTGCGGTCCAATTTTTTGATTTTGAGCGTGTGCCACTGCCATAGTTTGAACTTAGCGAAATAATCACTGTGACTTGTCATCTGCAACCACACTCCCAACACTTCCACACTCCTTCCATCCAATGAACATCAGCAGACTTATGACACCTGCAGGCACTCACTCTGAACCAACTTCACAAGTTCCAAGTCGCAGTCCATGCCCAGCACAACAATATTTCCCCAACGATGACAGGCGGCGCTCAAACAGTGATCATTACTATGTACCTTCAAGTGATACGTCCAATTCTGCACATACTAGTGCCTTTCAGCAGACCAGTAGGAATTTTAATGGGGCTTCTATCCATTCAGGTCCTACCATTGCCAGAAATCGTGGCAATATCAACATTAATTTCAATGCCAATCATCAATTGACCACAGTGTCCGACTCTCGATCTCAGGCTCCATACCACAATCACAGTGGCTATAATTCCCCTCATTCAGCTGCACCAGTTCCATTCTCTGCAGGGCAGAAGCGCACACGTTCATCATACAACGACGAATACAGTGACGATGAATTGGATAAATCTTTGACCTCCCAACTGCCTCAGTCAGGTGCAACTCCAAGTCGGCGGTTTCCTGCCACTGCAGTGCCACCAGCTGGATCTATTCAAGTTGGTCCAGAAGTTATTGCTGCCATCACACAGATGTATAGCCTCAATAGTGAGAGGTCACGCAGTTTGCAGTCTTATGCTTTAGTGAGTAACCTTATGCAATTGAATGCATGCATACTGACAGTGTACACGATGTCAGGCTGCTGGAGATATGCCGCTGCCTGCAAAGATGACATCCCTTATGTCCTTTGCCGCCCTGAACATGTGCTTACAACTTGTAGAAGAAACGGCTACAAAAGTGTCTACATTCTCTTCCGAGTTGGCAGTTCTCCGGGGTCTTGTCAAAACTTCGTGGGTGGTTGATGATACCTTGAAGGTCAGTTTGCTATGATGTTCTGAACTGATACTTAATGTCTTTCCAAAGGCCCAATTTGCAGATATGGCAAAGCGGGCACTCATCAAGGAAGACCGAACAAACTTCGTCAACATGTACCAAGAAATTCTGGTACAAATTTTATCAAGTTTGCTATCACTTGTATTGACATCGTTGTACACCGTCAGCAGGATGTTGAGCGACGTTCAGATGAGCTGAAGATTACCGAACAAATCAAAGCCAAGGCCCATAAAGCAGCTATTCTTCGTGCGATTCGCAACGCATGCAACAATGTCCGTAACAATGCAAGGAAATTCGTAAGATTATTTCTGCCATATTTATTTGCTATCTAGTTATGCGTGACTTGCCAGATTCTCGTATCAGTGCAGGATGGTCCCTTGTGCCTGACTCTTGAGGATTTCGCAGTCTCATGGCTCACTCGCTTCAACCCTGCCGCTGTCACAATACCACTGTCAGTTACACTGCTGGCACAAGTGGTACAAATTGTAAGTTTTGCAGTGTCTCAGTTTTCGAGTGTGGTACAATTTTCTCCATTTACAGCGCGACTTTGCCATGCACAATCTCGAGCTGCTTGACTTGGATGGAAATGACGATGATGAGAATGACGAAGGCATGACACCAGCTCCTACAACACGCCGTGGTGGAAAGAAGGCCAAGGTTGACATGCCAGAACCCAAGTTTTGGAAGCGGTTCGAAACCCACCTTCGTTCTCAGAGAGATTCTTTTGCGCAGGACAAGGATGGCTATCAGTGGTGAGCTTTATTCATAGTTGATGAGTTGATTGTCTCACTGGCGTCTTTCTTAGTTATATTGGAGGATTAATCACCAAGGATCACGCACGATTTGGCAAGCCTAAAACCACTGCCCTGCAAGGTGACAACATCCCAGGATCTTCGACAAACCCCTGTGCACCCGGGCTAATGACTGCCGACCACGACCTTAACAATATGCTGGTAACAATGTTTGATCATTCAGTGCGCCGCTAGTATTTCCCTCTCTTTCTCATCCACAAGCACCATTTTACATACAATCATTGGACACTCACTCGCATTATCGTTGGACTCCCCTCATTTCGCAATGCATTGGACTTATCACCATCATTCTCACTCGTCATTCTCACTTGACTACTCCTTTTATTTAATGGTCTTCTGTCTCTATATTTCCCTAGTAGCTCGTATCTTACCGGAGAATGACAGCTAATGTTTGTTTCGTGAAATCTGTTGCCTGTCGTCAGAATGCCATTGCAAAGCTTTGTACTCGCCCATGAAAAGTCTATTGCATCCCTTCTTGGTTTTCCATGCTCGACGCTAACGGTCCATCATGGATTCCTTTTTGCAGTCCACCAATAGGCTCACCGTAGGATTTCCATGCGTCGACTCATATGTCACCCAACGTCATCACCATTAGTCAGACCACGGTAACATTTTCTGCAGTGTAAGCAAGGGCGACCTCGCACCATGTACACTGCAGAAAATGTTACCGTGGTCTGACTAATGGTGATGACGTTGGGTGACATATGAGTCGACGCATGGAAATCCTACGGTGAGCCTATTGGTGGACTGCAAAAAGGAATCCATGATGGACCGTTAGCGTCGAGCATGGAAAACCAAGAAGGGATGCAATAGACTTTTCATGGGCGAGTACAAAGCTTTGCAATGGCATTCTGACGACAGGCAACAGATTTCACGAAACAAACATTAGCTGTCATTCTCCGGTAAGATACGAGCTACTAGGGAAATATAGAGACAGAAGACCATTAAATAAAAGGAGTAGTCAAGTGAGAATGACGAGTGAGAATGATGGTGATAAGTCCAATGCATTGCGAAATGAGGGGAGTCCAACGATAATGCGAGTGAGTGTCCAATGATTGTATGTAAAATGGTGCTTGTGGATGAGAAAGAGAGGGAAATACTAGCGGCGCACTGAATGATCAAACATTGTTACCAGCATATTGTTAAGGTCGTGGTCGGCAGTCATTAGCCCGGGTGCACAGGGGTTTGTCGAAGATCCTGGGATGTTGTCACCTTGCAGGGCAGTGGTTTTAGGCTTGCCAAATCGTGCGTGATCCTTGGTGATTAATCCTCCAATATAACTAAGAAAGACGCCAGTGAGACAATCAACTCATCAACTATGAATAAAGCTCACCACTGATAGCCATCCTTGTCCTGCGCAAAAGAATCTCTCTGAGAACGAAGGTGGGTTTCGAACCGCTTCCAAAACTTGGGTTCTGGCATGTCAACCTTGGCCTTCTTTCCACCACGGCGTGTTGTAGGAGCTGGTGTCATGCCTTCGTCATTCTCATCATCGTCATTTCCATCCAAGTCAAGCAGCTCGAGATTGTGCATGGCAAAGTCGCGCTGTAAATGGAGAAAATTGTACCACACTCGAAAACTGAGACACTGCAAAACTTACAATTTGTACCACTTGTGCCAGCAGTGTAACTGACAGTGGTATTGTGACAGCGGCAGGGTTGAAGCGAGTGAGCCATGAGACTGCGAAATCCTCAAGAGTCAGGCACAAGGGACCATCCTGCACTGATACGAGAATCTGGCAAGTCACGCATAACTAGATAGCAAATAAATATGGCAGAAATAATCTTACGAATTTCCTTGCATTGTTACGGACATTGTTGCATGCGTTGCGAATCGCACGAAGAATAGCTGCTTTATGGGCCTTGGCTTTGATTTGTTCGGTAATCTTCAGCTCATCTGAACGTCGCTCAACATCCTGCTGACGGTGTACAACGATGTCAATACAAGTGATAGCAAACTTGATAAAATTTGTACCAGAATTTCTTGGTACATGTTGACGAAGTTTGTTCGGTCTTCCTTGATGAGTGCCCGCTTTGCCATATCTGCAAATTGGGCCTTTGGAAAGACATTAAGTATCAGTTCAGAACATCATAGCAAACTGACCTTCAAGGTATCATCAACCACCCACGAAGTTTTGACAAGACCCCGGAGAACTGCCAACTCGGAAGAGAATGTAGACACTTTTGTAGCCGTTTCTTCTACAAGTTGTAAGCACATGTTCAGGGCGGCAAAGGACATAAGGGATGTCATCTTTGCAGGCAGCGGCATATCTCCAGCAGCCTGACATCGTGTACACTGTCAGTATGCATGCATTCAATTGCATAAGGTTACTCACTAAAGCATAAGACTGCAAACTGCGTGACCTCTCACTATTGAGGCTATACATCTGTGTGATGGCAGCAATAACTTCTGGACCAACTTGAATAGATCCAGCTGGTGGCACTGCAGTGGCAGGAAACCGCCGACTTGGAGTTGCACCTGACTGAGGCAGTTGGGAGGTCAAAGATTTATCCAATTCATCGTCACTGTATTCGTCGTTGTATGATGAACGTGTGCGCTTCTGCCCTGCAGAGAATGGAACTGGTGCAGCTGAATGAGGGGAATTATAGCCACTGTGATTGTGGTATGGAGCCTGAGATCGAGAGTCGGACACTGTGGTCAATTGATGATTGGCATTGAAATTAATGTTGATATTGCCACGATTTCTGGCAATGGTAGGACCTGAATGGATAGAAGCCCCATTAAAATTCCTACTGGTCTGCTGAAAGGCACTAGTATGTGCAGAATTGGACGTATCACTTGAAGGTACATAGTAATGATCACTGTTTGAGCGCCGCCTGTCATCGTTGGGGAAATATTGTTGTGCTGGGCATGGACTGCGACTTGGAACTTGTGAAGTTGGTTCAGAGTGAGTGCCTGCAGGTGTCATAAGTCTGCTGATGTTCATTGGATGGAAGGAGTGTGGAAGTGTTGGGAGTGTGGTTGCAGATGACAAGTCACAGTGATTATTTCGCTAAGTTCAAACTATGGCAGTGGCACACGCTCAAAATCAAAAAATTGGACCGCAGTACTATATCAACAAAACAAAAATCCTACTGGTAAATGAAAAATGTCCCTAATGTATGCCTGCTGCTAGTTCAGATTCGCAAACAATGTTGACAAGTGAATCAGTATCAAGTAGGGGGGCAGCTTCTCTAAATTTCAAAATGAATTTCGCATCTCGCATCTTCGCCACATTCAGAATCAGATCCTCTGTGTGAACATCACGATGTCTCACTGCCTGCGTGTCCTCCACTTGACGCTCCCTTTCGAGAAACACTGGTTGTGTTGAAGAGAGGTCGCAATGATTGGCTGCGCAGTTGTGTTGTACATTGACACTACAGTCAATTTGCTAAGTTGCCGTGGTGAAGTTCAATAGACTGTATATGAAAGTAGAACATCATTTACCTCAGGAGTGACCAAGTGATACCTCTCGGTTTTCAAGAGTGAAGGCATCAAGTATGGCTGGATGAGGGGACCAGTATTATAGCATTGAAGTAAAACCCAGTCTGCTTTCCCCTCGAAATCCTGTTCCCTCGTCAAAATTTCAGCCACCCTCCCAATTAAAAAGTGGTCTTGAACATGGAATACCGTGAACGAATCAAGTGCAACAGGATCACCATTGGAAACAATGACTTCCCGACACTGTATTAATATCGTGTGATCTGCGATACCTGGGGAAACACAGTATGTCGATGACAAAGTCTGGTTCCAAATGAGAGGGCGCATTTTTGCCCTTTTGGCAAATCCTGTAGAAAGGATAAGGCAAACGGTCTCGAATAATCCTACTTACATACCTAGATGAGAAAATGACTCAGAAAGAGGAAAACCAAGTTTACGAGTGATGATTGATGGCTGTTCACCATAGATTCGAGGATTCACTCCTGCTTGAATCAATTCTGTTTGTGTTGTGCCATCTGATTTGTCTGTCTCAACCTCGAAGTATCCACCACTGAGTAGGTGCCGCAAGCGGAGTAAGCCAGCAGCACGTCGTGCAATATCACGTGAAGGTGCCATCCGATTTGAATTGATGGACCAGCCACGAATGATACTGTTGTATGACTCATGGACTTCCGTGGCAAATGTGATTGCAGGGCCAAATCTCCGTATGTGGTCAACAACATGCAAGATGAGGTGAAATTTTGGCTTGTTGAACCATCGTGGTGTCCAGCGAGCAGTACAGTCCATGAATCTTTTGATTGCCACATCGAGTTCAACCTGAAATCATGTTGAAACCAGCGTCATGAGATTGAGTACTTGGCGCACCATATAATTATCGAGATTATCAATTGTTGGCATCCAAAGAAGTGGGACAAGAACACATAGCGCAGCCCATGCATCGAGGATCTTGGTTTCAAGCATATCATACAGTACAAATACAGCAACTTGACTTATCAAACGAAAATCACGACCAACAAGCGACCCAGCATAATGAACAAGTGTATGACCACGGGGTTTTGCTACATTGGGCCCAAGGCCAGAAACATCAAGACTTGACAAACGAGCTTCAACAATAGCTTTGTTGACAGCAGAGAGGCGTTCAACTGCATCTCGCCAGAAGTATTTGAGGAAACCCAGGAGAACCACATGTAAAATTTCAATTGGCGTATCAGAATGCGGATTCAGACCTTTCAAGAACAAAGTGAGTGCAAGTCCAATATCGTGAACATATGATCAATGATATACCTCTAATTCGCCACACTGGGCTAAAGGTATTTGCTGGTAACCTTGAATAAGCCTCTCGAGTTGCCTGTCGTGCTGCATGCCCACTGAGTGATTTCCTTGCCTTCTCTAATTTGTCAAGGAAAAAGCGGAGTATTGTGTCCTTGACACCAGTAGATGTCTGAAGATCTACATTTTCCTTTTGGCGTGCAAGAGTTGATGCATTTTCAAGCATCTGACGTGAGATGCTCTGAGTTTCTGCTGTGGTTCGTGCGGCACCAACCTACAACATTTGAGACCATGCCACGAAGCTACAATATCTCAAGTACCAACCTTCATGAATCTTGTAATACGACTGACCATTCCCTGAACAGTCTCCTTCTTAACACCACCAACCTCGAGCATGTCGGCAACATCTTTCCCTTTTACCCAGCAACAACGGCAAAAAAACTTCGACATTAGACCTGCATGGCAAGCAAATTCACTTTGCATCGGATTGTCACCAAGCAATGCAAGGACTGAGATGATTACAAGTATGATGTCGTGGTAGCTGCAGTCATAGGCCCAAATACCTGTTTCTTGACACGATCTATCACAGTTATGTCAGTTTTGATTTTTGTCATGGGAGCAGGCTCCGCTCACTCGAGTTGCTCAACAATTCCTTCGAGCATTTCTAGTGGAGGTGCTATATTTGATGTACATATAAAACTAAGATTGTACTCCCGCTGCATGTGTTCTCGTGGAAGTCCAGCAGCATTCATAAGGAATGTGTTGTGTTCATTCCATTTTTTGGATCGGTTACCTGAAGTGTCGTCGCAGTAGAGTAGTACAGGATATGCAACAACACGATGGCCATTGGCCTTCAGTCGCCATGGGTTCGTCATTGGTTCTACCCATAGCTTAATACAGCCAGTAGGATCGCAACAATCTGACCTTTGTTAAGTAGTGTAATTACAAAAACATGAACCATACTTACAAAACGTTGACTGAAGTGTTGGTCGACCATGTCCAAGAGGTACATACTCAAGCTCCGGAAATGTCATTGATAAGTCATCGGTTGAGAGAGATAGTTCGTCACGTTGGTCAATGAGCCAGCTAAGTCCCTCACTGGGAGAATGCCATGGAATGAGTGGCCATGCACGAAACCAAACTTGACCATTATTTTTGAAAAACCTGAACGGCATGCATAGCATGCCATTCTTAAGGAGTGTCGGTTCATCTGTGTAGAAATCTCGTGCTATACGGCCCTCAACACGGTACATTGGTGTGAGTAGTCGGGCGTCATGCTCCTCTAACCAGCAGCGTGCTTGACGAATTTCCTCAAGTTTTGGGCCGCTATCTTCAGGGTAAACCTCGAGGACTGACCGTACAAGGGGGTTCGCAAAGGCCTACATATGTCATTAGTTACTAGCACATTCAAGGACAGAGAAATGACCACCATCTTCACGATGAACTCTAGTGAAATCATATAGTATGTGTGACCCAGACAGCCAATGTAGCGATTGATCTCGACTCCACATAGACCATCTATGGCACGCCCAACACTCTTTATCTGATGAATAGATGGTACTGCGTGAACACCATGTTGTTTTAATTGCCATAATATCACCTCGAGTTCGTCTTGGGAGAAGACACCTCGAGGCAAATTTGATATGATATCGAGTGTACATGACTGATCTAACATTAGAGAGGAAATACAAGACTAAAGGAAATGCGAACTAGGCGATTTTTCCATGGATACCATGCATTCTCATGCGCATCCTGGGTCTGATTATGCCCACAACGAGAGACTACATGATAGTGAGAGAAAGTTGTTATAAAATGGCAACACATACCCTCTGCATTCACATTCACAACGAACTCGTCCTCATCTTCTGGAACATCTCCCTCTCCATTATCCGAGTCCACCGCTGATGGGTTGAAACCATGGTCGACCATATGACGGAGCGATACGCTCACACTGGAAACAACGCGCGCATGCATGTCTTCCATGGAAGGAGGTGGAGGATTAAGTTCCCCAAAATCCACCTCCATATCTATACCACCATCCAGTTCATCATTGAATGACCCAGGAGGTGACTGCTGCCGGGGATCTTGGCCTAGAGGCTGTTGGTGGCGAGGTAGAGGAGCAGGATGAGGCACATTCAGCGGTAGCCCAGAAGCAATAAAAATAGCATCGAGAAGTGGATTTGTCTGAAGGTGAGGTTCGTTGAGAGCAGCAGTTTGAGCAGCACAGAGTTCATCAGTGTAGTGAGTCATTTCTGTCCTGTGCTTTTGAGTATTCTCATGGCGTATAGCGTGGTGGATGTCTTGCTCGAAACAGCCAGTTGGACAGCGTAAACACGTCCAGAGATTCCCTTGCCTCAAGAAGTCTGCATCCAGCATGATGAGAACGACGTGCATGTGTCGACAATGAGAAACATACGTTCTGGATAGGCTAAAGACGCCATTGATGACTTATCAAGATTGTGTGCGTGGGTAGTTGGTAGTGTGAGACTATGGGATGCGCAAAAGATAATAAACATGGCCAAATCGTGGGCCAGTGCATAGCTAGTCGGCCGTTTCCCTTTTACAGGTAGACTATCGGTAAACTATAGGATATTTTTGGGTTCGGGCCGTGAAGAACTTACGGTAGACCCAGACCGTAGTTTGCATACGGTAACATTTTTGGCAGTGTACATTGTGGAGGTTGTCCATGTAATGATGCAACGGGAATGACGGAAAAAAACTCTGGCCTTAGCCTACGATGCCCTTTAAAGGGTTAACTTGGTGCATGTATAAGGGTCCTTTTGACAGCCTTACGTTGAACGTAGCGCCGCTACACCAAATTTGTAGTAGTCTTTTCTTGTAAGGTCTTATAAGGCTTTTTGAAGGTGCTAACCAAACGTGTAATCCGGCGGCATTGTAAGAGCCCTTAGATTTTTTCCGATGAGCGTGGCCCAGGACGTGGAGAACCGGATTAGCACAGAATCAGCGCTACACCCGGTGACATTTCTGCGTGACTTCGGCACTTGGAGTTTTGTGAAAGTGCCGAGTTTTGTGGGGAACCGATTGCACCGGCAGTCACGATTACGTTTCAGACTATTTGCCCCCAATACGGAGAAACCTAGGTTGACCGGGTTGGTCTAAGGGATATGTGAATATCCACATAAGTCAGACTGTCGCGACTCGCCAGGCTGCTCTAGACCTGCAAAAATAGCTCAGAAAACACGACAAGCATATCCAATAAAAGCATCTTAGTGCATGATCTCGCATGATCCAGATACTCTCTAACACTTCGGATCGGTAATCTGCTGTGATCTGCCCAATCACGATATATAATATGTATGGAAGACATACTCAACTCGTGAACAAAGTGATCCTGTTCCCCTGACGCGTGTATCCTGATTGATCATGGCAACATAACCCAAAATTAAGATTGCGCATGGACCACGTTGCATGGTGCGATCATGATGATACATGAGTAATAAAACGTGCCATACACACTAACTTATCCTGCTCAGCGTTGACTCAGCGCCTTGTTTCAACCAACATTTTTGAACTATGTCAGTCTACCAGATCGGGATGTCTCACTGTCTCTGACAGCAAGGAGTTGACATTAAGTTTATAAGACACGAGTCAATAAACTCACAAATAAAGTTCTTCGTAAAACCGTAGCCTACTAGAGCTCGCGTAGGCGCAGTGGGCTGCTTGCGCTGCCCGGGGGCCGGCGGTTACTTCAAATCTGAGACTTGAATCACTTGTGACTAGTGCGATCCTAAATTTGAAATAGTGCAAAAAACACGTCATATTTAGTTCGCAACCGAGTCCAACCAGAAGTCTCGGAGTCGCAGTGATCAGAGATAGGCTTTGAGCATCAACACGTTCCTTAGCTACGATGTTAGCGTATGTCATCAATTCGGAGAGCGTGCCTTTCTTTCGATGGCTGCCACTTCAAGAGCGCTGAAGAATATCCCAACTTGCTGTATGCACAGGTCAAATCCTCGGAACGCCCGTACATGGCTGCATCATGTCGAGGCTGGCCCAGGCACTCATTAATCCCTTCCGAATTTAGAACTTCAAAGGTCACTCGCATAATTCGAGAGTGTATCATGATGGGTGTCATCCGAATGCTATGCATTGTTTGTGAACACTTTCGCAGATGATGTTGATATGGTACGTGCTGCAAGGGCTGGTAGATCTATAAAAGATTCACAGGCAAGATTCACAGGCAGTGAGTTAAAAGCATAATGTCACAAGACCGACCTTCCCGTGACGCGGCGTGTTCACTTGAGATGCATAGGTCGGACCGTACAATGAAGTTGCTGTACTTGGTAGGGCACTGCACCACGATTATTGCCGGCGCTCTAAAAATAACAGATCATACTAAGTCTAGGAGCAATCGCTGATATGTATACGAAGCCGGGGTAATTTCCAGTACGGTGAAACGAACAATGTGATGACGAATAGAATAGATAGGTTTTTATACCTGTGGACAGCATGAGTCCACGATGAATAATTAGAACTGAGGATGGGAACTGGCTGCTTTTTGTGAAAAGATCGGTAAGACAAAGGTAGGGAAGATGATTCACAGCATTTGAAGATGCGCCACAGTGGCCACACGGTCATGCACAGGCCAGTCGGTGTCGGTCCACGAAACTAGGATTGGTCTTATTTGGTTCTCGTGTGGCCAATATCAGCATATTATAACTGTGCATGCAAGTTACTACGTCCATCATTCACAAAGTCTCTCTTGTGATTAAGCAAGTTCTCTTCAAGACAAGTAAATCATTATTGAAAAACTATGTCGAGGGTATGTACCATCTCAACCGTAACTGCAATTACCAACAAGAGCTCTCAACATTATTGTATTTACAGGCGCAATTCTTGAGAGAATACAAGTTGGTAGTTGTCGGTGGTGGTGGTGAGCACCAAGCTACAGAAATGTGACGAAGCGCATCTCATAGTACTTGTCCCAACCAGGCGTCGGTAAATCTGCCCTCACTATCCAATTCATTCAAAGTCACTTTGTCGATGAATACGACCCAACAATTGAGGGTACAACGATTTCCCTTCTACCGCAGTCCTTACTGAAGTAATTATACAGACTCGTACCGCAAGCAATGCGTGATCGACGAAGAGGTCGCATTACTCGACGTCCTCGACACCGCTGGTCAGGAGGAATATGGGTAAATGATATCCTACTGCAGATAGTCCTTGTCGCTCACATCCCACAGAGCCATGCGTGAGCAATACATGCGCACTGGTGAAGGATTCCTTCTCGTTTATTCTATCACCTCCCGCGATTCTTTCGAGGAGATTAGCACTTTCCATCAACAGATTCTTCGTGTGAAAGACCAAGATTCGTTCCCTGTCATCGTCGTGGCTAACAAGTGCGATCTCGAGTATGAGCGACAAGTTGGAATGAATGGTAAGTCATGACTGATTTTTGCATGTACTATTTCCTAATAATGAATAGAGGGTCGTGACCTCGCAAAGCACTTTGGCTGCAAATTTATCGAGACATCGGCTAAGCAACGGATCAATGTCGACGAGGCGTTCAGCAACCTCGTCCGTGAGATAAGAAAGTACAACAAAGTAGGAATCTCTTCTCATGTCTGACAAGTTATTCATGCAATTTATCCTCGCAGGAACAACAAACAGGCAGACCCGTCATGGCCAACTCCGGTGGTGGCGGACCTGGCGTCTACAGTAACAAAGGTGACGCGAATGAAGGCGATCATGGTGGATGCTGCGGTGGTTGTGTGTCGTATGAGAGAATCTATATACCTGTCGTTCCTTTCTTTCCGGACACTTTTCTACTCCTCGTGCTCCCTGCTGGTTGACTCATGGGCTTCTTGTCGACTTTTGTACATTCTTCGACGGGTTTTATACTCGTCAGGCCGGTTGGTTGCGAAACATTGCCATTTTATAGGCCATTTTGTATATATAGTTTATGATTATGGACCGAAATTGTTAGATGCTCTTGCAAGTTGTTTTAGTCCAAGTCCAATAGGTGGGGTGCACGTAGTAGCGTTCAAATGCCACAGGATGGATCCTTTTCTATCACTATTTTCTTTGAGTCTTCAGCTCTCGAACTCCAGTGAGAACTGCTTACATGGAGGCCGCGTCACGTCTTCCTCGTTCACCGCCCGTATGGAGTTAATGCCAAGGTCATACGAACCCAAAACACCGCTATTTCCCCCAAGGAGTGATATCCCAACCGTCCGTATCCGCTCGCGCATCATCGTAATTTGATGCTGCACCAATTCACCGGTATTCGTCAGTATAAAGTTCTCAAACGGTATCTTGACAAGTGATCTGATGAGTGAGCGCCCGTGCAAATGTCAGTGTAGATTGGACACACGAATATATCTTCCCAGCTACCATCATTTCGTTGAAAGTAGAGCCGGTGCTGCCACAGGTCCGTCGTGATCGGCCCATCGGTTTGTAAGTTCACAAAATACGAGTTGCGCAACCGGGGATCACCGCCGAGACGCAGCCTCAGGGCAAGGAACTGGTGATTTGAAACATCGTCGACGATTTCGCCGAAGAGTGTTGGGCGGGGCTGGTCGAGTCAAGCGGGTGTGACAATCAAGCTCGGAAATACCATTTACCTTGGACCGAAAACCAGCATATCCACCTCTAATTCGCCCTTGCAGTTCCGGTCTCACATCCAGTCTCATCTCACCCCAAAACCGACCTGTAGCTATGCTCCCACTGCCCTTGTTATGCTCCGGGGACTTGTCGAGCTCTAAATGAACAGTGGACGTGCCGCCAATATCTGCATCACACCCAGTCGCGAAGTTGTTCGATGTCCTGTTTAGAATTTAACCTGAAGAGGGTCAAAGGTGCTCTTGAAGGCCCGTCTGCGCCTTCCATACGGAGGACTGTGTAATAGCGTTGTCAGTTTTGTGGTTAGATGTGACGTTTAAACAAGCATACTTTTAATGCTGCTGTCTCTAAGCAGCTTTGTTGACCTGTTCAGATATGCTGCCCAGTTAGATGACGCCATGGTCGGGTATGTAGCGTTCGTAGTTTGTACTGGGATATGAAAGCAAGAAGAGCAGCCTGGACTTCTCAAAGATACGTCATCGAATCTACTATCTTGGGTAAGTCTAACTGTAATATTACACTTCGAACTTGTACATACTAGTACAGGCAACTAAGGTAATTGAAGCTTGAATGAGCGCTGAGCTTGAAGGTCCACAGAGTGGAATGCTTAATAGTGAAATGTAAATATCATATATAATTCGTACTATCTCAGGCGGCGTCTAAGACCGTGCGAGCCCTGCACTGTAAATCATGTGCGTAACCAAGACGGGATACCCGACGGATTTGTCACCAAATTGCCTGGCCGAAGGGCAAACGGTATCGGAAAATGAGGTACAGGAAGGAACTTCCTGACTATTCGGAACATTCTCTACCTTCGCACTAGGGACAATTGATGCATATGCACGCATGGCCTTTTCGTCCGGGAATTGATTCGAGGTAATAGCACTATCCTGCGACCAGACTGTTGTCCAGGTCAATCTCTCAATTTTAGGGGTCCGCTTGCGTTTCTCGAAATAAGGGGATGAAGACGACTCGGAGTTGATGCTTTCAATGGTATTGCTGCGCGTTGGTGGAAGGCTCGGCAGGGCTTTCTCACTTCCTCCGTCAACTGGGCTTGTTGAATAGGCACTGTCAGGACTATCCGGGAAGGAAGATCCGGAAGATGTCGATAAGAGCGACGGTATTGAACCGTGATGTTCACGTGGGGTAGCAGGCGCAGTAGGTTCAGAGCGGCTGCGTTCACTAGAAGACAGGTATGTTGCGCTGTCGCGAGGGAATTGGGGTAATGGCCTGAGGGCAGCGCGGAACCGGGACATGTCATCCTTTTCCACCGGGAGAATTGTAGGCGATGGCGGAGCTCTGCCTTTACCTTTGTCAACCTTCTGAAGAGCATCAGCCTTTGTAGTAATGACAGGTAGGGGCCGAATGACAGGTATAGGAGTGACATCAGTGAGATCCAATGGAGTAGGTCTGCGCTTTGTAGAAGATACGCGGAGCCGGGAGACAGTCTTCATTATTGTTGAATTCTTGACAGATGGGGAGGCAGGGATAGGCGAAAGCGACAGCCCAACAGGAAGAGTGAGAGGCAATTTACCACTGCCTTTTGACCGTGGTCCAAACATGGACAACTTCCGGCTCGGCGTCCCAAAGGCTGTAGTGAACTGCCTCATGATGGGAGGAGCGTTCATAGATTTGATAGGCATAGGTGCAATTGGAGAGGCGGCGACCACCGATGCAGCAGCGGAACGAGGTGCAGGCGATAAGCTGACAGTCACAACGGCCATTTTGGCTGTGTTGACCTCAGTCATCTGACACAGGTCAAGGCGAAGGTTGCGACTCTTGAGACTCTCTGTATCAGATGCAGCATCGAGTTGACGGTTGAGCTCCGCAGGAGTGAGAATGGCACGAGATGGAGGCAGAAATGACTTGCTCTGCCTGACCCTCATCTTGTGAAATCTCGAGGGTGTCCTCTTGGTACTCAACAAGTGGGTTGCAGAATCAGTACTTGCAGTAGACGACTTGCGAGAGTGATATTTGACTGGCGGAAAATCTGACAGAGAAACTGGGGATATTTCCTCCGAGGGATCATTGTACAAAGGCACAAGTGGTCCTTTGGGCATGTGAGCGGCTGGGGGAAGAACAGGTGATTCGTCAAACACGTCGTTTCCAAAAGTCTTCTCTGTATCAACCTGAATCTTGGGCAGTGTTGAACCATAGAAAACTGGACTGAGCACGCGGAAGGTATTGTACATAAGACCGACATTAACGAGCCCTAGAACACAAATCAGTCATCACAACGCATGCTAAAACCTAGACCACTAACCGAGCATAAAGTAGCATACATGCGCAAATACATCTGCACCAAATGGGGATAGCACGGCCAGAGAATCGTACCATATTTACAACTGCGATCGGCAACAAGAGGGAGACGAATGCTAGATAGGGTGTCAAGACAAAAGAACTCGATCATACGCGAGATCACGAACCGACAGGGTACCTGCATTGAACGGATGAATGACCTAGAAAAGCATAAACGCACGGAAACTCACCAAAACATCGTCTTCGCGACGGCTATCATGAAGCGGTGGTATTCCTCTGAGTCGGTCACAGCACCCCATCGCCCTGAGCCTTGAAAGTCAACTTGATACCCCCTTTAACATGCAGAATCCCGCGGAGAACAAGGAACATCGGGGAGTAAATAATGACCGAAAGCACAGAGGCGAGAATGATCTGTTCGTAATTAGTTAGACCACGTCAGGCTGGGGTAAACCGTACTGGAAAGGCTTCAAGCCCAAATATCTCCCTGGGATATGCCGCTGTGACGCCACAGGAAACAGTGACTGGACCATAGACACCAGCTTGGCTGACAGGTGTCAGTGCTACAGATATAGATGAACATGGGATGATATCAACTCGGTTGTAGCGCCACTTACCAATCACCAGCGACATGATCCACCCAAAGGCGATGACCACGACGCTCAGATAATTAATTTGATAGAGACGAAACACCAGGGAGTTGCATGTGTGGACACCGATAGCAACAGAGAAGAAACAGGTAGACCAGTTACCAATCTGCATAAAGACAGCTGGTTACAAGATCATTCAGTACTTGATCATAACACTATCAGATTAGATTACCTTGCAAAATGCACATGGAGCCTGACAGCCGTCAGTACAGCGACATGTGATCTCAATATCGAAAGCGTCACCTTGATGAATCCCAGATTGTCTGACCCAGAAAAACTCCATGAGCCCAGCTGCAGTGAGGAAAACATTGCTTAAAACAAGGGAGGCAGCATAATGGCCTAGTTGAGTGCGGAAGAATAGGTTCTCCGGAGCTCTGCGCGCCGACCAGTTACGCTGGAATGAGGGAATCACCACAAGATGGATACTCCTGAAAACTATGAAAGCGAGCGCTAACGCCGATAGCAAGGCAAACACGGGAACAACCTGATTATGATAATCAGACGTTGCTCGTCATAATTCGTGCTAATGACTCACGATCAATCCGTTTGCCTGAACAGTAGAGAAGGACGTGAAATGGGACTTCGAAAGCATGATAATGAATGCCGTATGCCTCGAGGTAATTGAAATGAAAAAGATCAAATGACCAGCTGTTCCAGACAGAGGAAAATGAACGAAGAATGACGGACTAGCCGCGGAAATGTGCCTCTCAGAGGCCGAAAGGTGGGACACAGTCCGCAGAAAGAACTTCGAAAGGTGACGAACGCACGAACGAAACGAACGCAGCATTTCGATCAAAAGTTCATATGACTTTGTCGGAACTCGGTAATTGAGGTTTTGATGGTGCGAGATGACCACGCTCTGAATAGCTAGCCAATGCAGTAGTGACGATCAATCAAAACCGCCTCATTCTGCACTGCCTCAAAGACATACCACATACCTGTGTGAAAACCTGTGCACTCCATATACACATGCCACCGATCTAACTCATTTGCTCGCAGAGGCGTGACTATCATACATTTATCGTGATCATGGCTCTCCCCGATTGCATCATGCCACCACTAAGCTGCCTACTTCTTGACGAAAAACTTCGCAATTCCTTTTGGTTCCACTTTCTTCCGTTTCGACGATGAACTGCGAGGTACAGGCACCAATCCGTCATTGCTGTTTGCCAAGTCCTGTGCGAAATGAAAGTCGCTATGTTCCGATCGTAACGTCACCAACCGCTGTGCTACTTCGTTGGGACTACCTGTCGTTTGGCCTTCTTGAAGTGCGATCGTCTTACAGCATCGGGTACATTTGAATGAAACAGCCTCGACATCACTAGATCTGGGGAGAACAAGCTCAGTGTTCTCAGGCGAGACCAGAGGCTCATCTTCTTCACGCGAACGTTTGAGAGATGTTGGTGGTTGGATATCTTGAGTAGTGAAAAACCCTTCAATGCTTTTCTGGCCCATCTCGGCCTTCTCCAGGCCAGTAAATGCTAGCTGGACCGATGTGATATTGACGGTCTTTGTATCGCCAGTAAGTTCTTTCCAAAGCTTATCCGCGGCTGTCGCAATCACGTCTACTGTCACATTGCGGACGAAAGGAAACGTTGCTTGTTTAGATCGCGACGTTTCGTATCCTGACGTATCCCTAACTCAACAAATAACATTCGGTGCTGCAAAATTAAATCACCTTTGCGAGCATGGAGCACAATAGTTTTGGGCCAGAGCGTCGGTATTGACACTCTTGCATCATTGAGTCGTAACGCCAGCTCTGCAGCAAGGACTCTAATCCATTGGTGTCCATCCGAGGGTTGGGTTATCGGTTTCGGAAGGTTCTTCGACGCCAACATGCTCTTGAAGAGCGCGGACTTTTCCTTGACTACGAACCAGCTGTAAATGCGAAAGGTGTAGCCAGGTCACATTAGATACCTTCGGTGCGGTCAATACCACTAATATTGTATAATGGATAAACGTTCGCTGGGGATAATAAACAAATATCTTACCGAAGCAATTCATATACCCATAGCGCATTCTCACCAAACTTGCTTTGCATTTCGTCTGCCATGTATAAGAAAGTGAGATAGATGAAAAGATTATCTATTACCCAGTGAAACCGCTCTTTAATGGAGTGAGCGATGGGTAGATATCGAAAAGAGCAGTTCATTACTCACAACAAGTCACCTACAGTTGAAACATCATACTCTTTTGCTAGGGCATCGCCGAGCTTTCCACCGAGAAAGCGAATCTAGTGTGTCTGGTAGTCAAGATAGACAATACAAGTCAAGTTTAGAGACATACTTTTTGAAAGGGTAAGGGATGGAGGTAATTCGGAATGGCCTGGTTCCGCAGGATAGTCTATGCATGTTTATTCAGTTATCAGTGCCAACTTGGAACTTGGAAGACTGACTTGACTGTTGGGTTTCTTGTAAGAAGCGCAAAGCTAAGAAAGAGATTGAGCGCAATCAACCAAGGGAAGAAAAGCACCAACCTTCGCAAGGAATTTATTACGAGCAATCCCCTGTATCATCGATTGTGCATGAGATGATTACGAGCTCACTGACAAGGACGAGATGACGCTTACAGCAGACGTTGTATAGCCTAACTTTGAATGTATGTCTTCACGAATATTCTGCATCAGCTCTGCGGCAATTGACAGCGCTACGTCGTGCCATGTTGCACTACCATCAACTTCAATGTTAGATTTTTCACCAGCATCATCAGTTCTTTCTGGTAGCAAGGCTGTTCCCAGATCATCCCACTTTATTGGAGGTGGCGGTGGTAGCGGGCTGTCTATCCCATCTGGGGCATCGGTAGGAGCTTCGGCAAGGTATGGATATTTTTCAAGTAACTTTTCTCTCACAGGACGAGTAAAGTCTATGAATGCTTCATCAATGGAGGCTTTCTCTTGTTTGACGTCAGCTGACCATAAGAAATAAGTATCATGCGCATCTCACCAATCTCACCGGTCGGAAGAGCCTCCTTAAACATGGCGATGATCTTGTTACTTTCACGTCGATATAGATCCAGGGACACCTTTTGAATAAGGAATAACAGGTCTACTTCTTTCGCATTCGAAGCGTTAAAGGATGCAAAACACACCTTATGAGTGCGTGTATCGACGTTTTCCCAGTAGCCGGGCTCCTTCTCGCCCTCCTTGTAAGTCGCTACATGCACGGCAAGTAGATTGGGACATTTCTTTTTGGCATCCTTGATCTTATCCATGCGGGATATGCCAAATTCGCGTGCAGGGTAGCTCACTGCTATGAGGCTCTCCCATTGTTGTACAACGATTGGTACGCTCGGGTCGAGCTCAAGCCGGACGCGTTCGCAAGCAGCATAGAAGGCGTCGCTATCGCACAGGGCGACAACGCGCAAGGGATCTCTGACACCGAGGTTATTGGATAGAAGGTGTCTGTAAGTTATGATTGGTCCCAAGTCGTCATAATCTTGGTTCGTGGCCTTTGCTTTGCCTTTCCAGGGTGAGTTCATGAGGAATGCTGGCAAATTTGATCACAGTGTTCGTCGTTGGAGCAAGATGATGTGAGCGGCGGGACCCCGGACGATACTCAACTCTTGGACTTCGGTCATTTTCAACTTGGGAGCAGTTCAATCCTTAGGTGACAGGACTACTTATTCGAGTGCATAGTTACATCATGGTGCGCAAGTTGGCTGATCGGAGAACTTCGTGAACTTGAAGTTATTCATCGATTCATGCGACCCCAGTACTAGTGAGATGCTGTCTATCTTATTTGCGTTCTGCCCGTTGATCACTTACTATCTTCCAAGTTCTCCCTATTCCGCCTCCACTGCCTTTGCCAGCCCTAGTAAAACATCCGAGTGGTGATGGCGACCAGGAATATCACGGTCATAGATGCTTGAACGCTTGAACGCTTGAACCACAATCTTCTGCTTCAGGAAAGCGCGAATGTTCAAGTTTTCTATCGTACTGTTCCGACAAAACTTGCCTCACCGCTGGGTATCATCACTGGCAATATATTGTCATAGTTATCCTCCACATGCTCTTTCGCATATGCCTTTTCCGAATACCACACGAGTATGGTATCATTGACCATTGACCCTTCGCTTCACATCAACTGTTGGCACGGACTGCCTTAGGTGGACGTGTAAACAACCTGACGTCGCATGCTTCAAATTTCAGTACATGCTTCTGGGACAAACTAACGAGCCATCTTGGCTAGTACTCGCATGCATTTAAAGCTATGGTTTATCAGTTTCACTATTCTCATCCATCTCATAACTTGGAGCAGATCAGCCATAACTATACAATACCCTGCTTTCCTGCTTTTAGGACCATTAGCAATGTCTGTCAGCTGATGTTTCTCCGCCACTTAGGTTTTTCTGTGCAACATGCCATCAAACCTATATCTACAGATACCCAAGCATTCGCAACTTAGAAATGGATGCAGACCGTTAGAGGTCGCATGGGAGTGAGTTGACACCATGATCCAGCTCGCTTCTTTCCATGGCATATATGCGAGTTAATATCAGCTGCCATCGACTGCGTGACCGTCGAGGATTCATGGGTGTCGTTCTCCAATCTAGAGGCCTAGTTTCGTCAGCAGCTGCTTTGTCTTATCTAGTCACCGGTCTTTCTTAGAAGGGACGGCTCGATCCAAGTCTGGCTTTTCGATGATCATGTCTTTCGAAGTCCGACGCGTCACGCAACAGCATTCTGTGTATACGAGCCTCGTGTTGACCTCGTGTAATTGTCTCCATCATCATGACAGTCACCGACAACATAGTGGACTACTTTAGCGCTCTAGAACGACGTAGATTTAAAGACCTCTACAGTGACTCAGCCGAGGAGTTGGAATCAAATCATGATGAGATCACCAGCAGAGAGGAGAAATGGATAGGAGAATCTGAAGACGAAATCACCAATGAAGGGGCCGAGGGGGTGGGAGAGTTTCAAGACGAAATCCCCGACGAAGGGGTCGAGGGGGTGGGAGAATCTCCAAATGAAATCCCCGACGAAGGGGATGAGGGGGTGGGAGAATCTCCAAATGAAATCCCCGACGAAGGGGATGAGGGGGTGGGAGAATTTCAAGACAAAATCGCTAACGAAGGGGCCGAGGGGATGGAAGAAGATCAGGACGAAGTGGCCAGCGAAGAGGACAAGGACATAGAGGAGGATCCAGAAGTAATTGCCAGAAGAGGAGATGACGAGATTGAGGAAGATCCAAAAAACGTCACCCGCAAAGTGGCCAAAGAGCTGAGGACCAGTCGTGCCAAGATGTTGTTAGTAACGTTTCTCAGAATTTCCCCCTCAATCCCACTGCTTACGCTCATTCTTTGCAGGCAATGCTTTGGGGAGATTCCCAGAGTACCTGTTGGCACTAGATGGAGCACTCGGTGCGTATTCTTATTACTCGTTTGACGATATCACTTATCTCATCTGTTTATGTGTTCGCAGCAAAGGATGTTATTATTCTGGCGTACACCGCTCAATGCAGGCTGGAATACAAGGTAGTAAGGTATCGGGCGCTTGCTCAATCGTCGTTTCGGGTCAATATGATGGTGATGAGGATTTGGGTGACACGATGTAAGCACCTTGGCGTTTATTTTCGAGCTCTTTCGATAGTCTGACCTATGCGTATAGCCTCTATGTAGGTGCAGGTGTGTACTTGCAATATGGGTTATAATATGGTATACCAAAACGTAGTACCATTAGGGGGTGGCATCGATAATAACGGCTGGCCTGTAAGTTGCTTGCTTCTTCCTATAACTGACCGCCCATCAAATTCCCCAAGAAACGTCCTGGCCCGCAGGTTTTTCACCAGGAATGGACAGGTTGGGGAAATGAAGCACTTCGTGTGAGTTCTATCTTTAATGAACGCGAGGTCGAGAAATAACAATACAATAGAAATCTTGTGACACAGGCAAGCCCGTGCGCGTCGTTCGGAGCTCGAAGTTTCTTTCTGAATTTGCGCCCTACTCGGGCTATCGGTATGATGGCTTGTACACTGTTACACATGTGCAAACATTTCTGTAACTATAGACATGAGCGAACACTGATACTTTATCTTCAAAGGCGTGCAGAAAGATGGACGAAGCTGATCAGCTTTATATCTGTCGCTACATCCTGGAGGCAAGTTTCTCTAGTTTTAGTTGTGTTCAATCTTTGATCAGACTGACCAAATGTCAAAAGAGAATTCCAGGCCAACCACCTTTACCACGACGGGACAACTATGGCATTGAGATGTCACGGTACTCCCCCGCCTCCATGGCCACATCAGACACTGTCGTCTTGCCCTCAGGGGCATCAACCTCTCATAAGCGCAAAGCCTATTTCGAAGATGATCCACTGATCCATGCCGATACAAGATACATGAGGCGCAAACTCTTTCACCAACTGGTGCTCGACTATGACAGTGATGACGAAGAGGGACAAGACGAGGACCTCGTGTTGGAATCCGAAGGATCCGTGGCCGAAGGATCAGAGATAGGTACGAGCGGGAGGTGATAAGGAGAGTGGTCCGAGCGCAAGCCAAGTTTGGCCAATTGGGTGGTAGTGACGTCGTCCCTGCGCCCTGCAATATATATCAAGCGTTATGTATATTTTTTGTTGCTTTTCCACTTACCTTATAGTAGGCGCTCAAGTGCAGAAACATCTCAGTTCTTTTCAAGAGACTGAGATTTACCTTGTTATCTAGCGCGCCCCGCTCCCTCCCGTTCGTCTCATAATCCCAGACCCCGGTAGTAGCTCATGGTCCCCATATACTTTATCCAGCTCGTCGTTGAGAGCGAGTTACAGTTGAAAGATATCCTGTTTGCCTTTAGTATCATCATTTGAAATCTCTGTTTACTGATACTGCTCTCTATGTGATAGGTCGCCAAACCAGTAACCCAATGCTTTCGCTTTTCTAGTCATATCTTAATTTGATGTATATGTAACATTACATGCTTACCTCCTGTACCGATAGACGAATGATACGACTTTCGAGTCCGCCGATGTTATATCAAGCTATGCACCCAATGCGCAGTAAGCTACGGCCATGAGGATCCATATGATATATGCTCAATGGATGTAAGTATTGAAAGGACATAACAGACAGCTAGGGCAATATCTATCGCCCGCAGCTATCACTGGTGGGCAAATCGACATATCGTGGTGGGGTCTAAGGCTAGTTCAAAAACCTTGCTCAGAAGTAGTTGAGCTCAGTACTATTCACGCTATCTGAACTTGTCCAGAGCCATTCATATACGCAGTGTTGACTCGGATACCTAAGGATATTATCTTGCGATAAGAATTTATATCCCAAGTATCATGGGTCGGACGTAACAGTTGTCTGTCCATCCCACCATGCGAGGCCTTTGTAAATGACATTCTACAAGCTTGCAACGAGACGAAAAAACGTGTCGTAGGAAATTCAGACATAACTCTCGAAGTGTTCGAGATGTTGTTAGCAACGGCGAGGTTTGTTTACAACAGTTGTCGCAGCCTCTAGAAGTTCTACTGATGTGTCTTGCCGTCAACCTGCACCATTGCGATTCTGCGAACGCAGAAGCACAAATCACTGTAGCTTAGCGAGGCACCCAATAACACACAGACGTGAGTGTATCCTACCACGCTAGTGAGTCATGGAATTGGATCAAACCTACTTAGTATGCTTACATGATTTTGATCTTGTATTGCTTGGCAATGCTGGCCAGCGCAGCAATCAAGGAAGTCGCAGAGTAAGGGGCATTCATCATCACTGATAGGCATAGACACTGTCGAGGTGAAAGCAGTAGCAACAGCGAGGATGAAGGAGAGTCGCATTATTTGTGAGATGAGATATGGGATCCCCAATCAAGTTTAGAATGGCTTGCTTTTGTATACTGAATAGTGAGTGCTCTGTGTAGATCCTGTCCACCTGAAATACCCTTTTAAATAGACGACATTTTCACTGCCAGCAGGATTTCAACTTGATTTGAAATTTACTCTGAGTTCGTCCCCGGAAGAACACTCTATGAGCTATAGAATGTTCTCCCGGGGAGTAGACTGTAGGCTTGGTAATGTATAATCCTTACGGCCTACGCCGATGGGTACCACACCAGTGATCGGCAAAACCCAACTGGCCCGCCTGAACGTTGAACCAGTGCGGGCCTTATATGTATTTCTCGATAGACTCCTCTGACGTTTCTTCACCGGGCAAAGACGTGGCATGGCTAGACACGATGGTATACGTGGAAGAACGCAGGACCTCTGATAATGCTTATGAAATGAATCCGCAAACTACCTACGTGTTCGTCAACCATACTGCACCATTGCGATTCTTTGGAGCTCAAGGCGCACACAAGTACACAGACATGCTTTTTTTATTAAAAAATCCGGCTTTTTGTCCATCGAGGATGATACTCTATGACGGATAGTGCCTTCTAATCCATGGGACTCCTAGTGTCCCTTCTGATATCTGGAGTCGCGAATATCCTGATGCGAGGCGTGCCTCCATCCGACAGTCCGCTCTTCAACGACATTGAGATGAAATGAATTTAGTATCTGTTATTGGTGGAGGTTGGTTAGTGTGCGGTGATGGATCACATAGGACTAATGCCATAGTATCCTGGTGAGTCACCGCGGCAGGGTTGGATGAAAATTACTCCTGCTCACATGGGTGGAGTACATTCCGTTGCTTCCTGGCCGTCCGACAGCAGAAAGGATTGTAATCACAGCATTGAGGGTATCGTTCGTCACCGACAGGCATACTAGACACTGTCAAGCTGAAAGCAGCAACAACGGCGAGGATGAAGGAGAGTCGCATTATTTGCGAAATGTGATATGGAATCTAAAAATTCAAAGCTGCCAGCGAACGGTGAGAGGACAATTTGCTTTTATGTGTTGAATGGTGTACAGAACCTGTCTATGTGAAATACCCCTTCAAACAGCCGACATTTACACTGCCAGCAGACTTCTGACTCAATTGCTGTCCCTAACATTCCCTCGGCAGAAGAACAGTAGAAAACGCTGGTAATGTGTAATTCCAACCCACACGGCTTACCGTGATGCCGACAGGTGACACGAGCAACAGTAGTGATCAGCAAAACCCAAATTAGCCCTGAACCATTGCGGGTTATTGTAAATACCTCTGTATACTCTGACTCGGACATTTCTTCACTGAAATGCACATTTCATAGCAGGCGCGGACGTGACACCAGACACGATGTAGGTGGAGGAATGTAGGACCCCTGATTTGAATGCCTATTCGGACGTCAGCACTCAGCAAGGATCAAGTTGAGTCAGGTTACTATCCGGACCTTGTGTTCTTGTAGGTGTACAATGTGAACTTGAACTTGCCATAGTTAGATACTTCCTTTTGTCACTTTATAATTTTAAGATGCCAGGTAACCAAGAAAACAAGGCAAGTCCCGAGTATACAGCACATCGGCGAGTAACATGCTTGTACCTTGACGCTTGTTCGCATAGGGGGCCAGAGGTTTTGAGTCCAGCTAAGACGGGATCGGGTACTAGGGGTGCTGTGTTCTGGTATATTAGAGAAGTGGCGGTAATACTACCGCATAAAGGAAAACAACGAAGAAGGGCCTGTTGATACAGTGCCACGGTGCGATGACCAGTGACCACAGGAACGAGATATGAATGTAGATATATATTGGTCGAAGACATTGACAAGATCTCCTGCATCGTCAGGAAACCCTCGATGTGGTGTTCAATGAGCGCCTTTGATGAAGGATCCAAATGGCCAGGAGATCACTTCTCTGAAGTAGCGGAGATATTGCATGTGCATATAGGGTCGTTATCGTAGGATATAGCCAGCAAAAGTTCCAATGTTCATATGAGATAACCAACGAAAGAGCCGCATGGATGTCAGTGATACCACTGGCATAGCGTTCATTAGAAGAACATCAGCGGATTAAGTACTGAGCTGTATAGGGACGGAAAAAGACAGTATGGAAGGTAGGATGTATGAGGAAGGTTCGGTTTATAAGCACGTTCTCCAGGACCTTTAAAGGTACAAAACAATGATCATCGAGCTTCTTTGATGGACGGACGGATTTCAAGTAAGTGGCTTCCACATAGACCAAATCTCTGGGTTGATATGATATTCCGGGGCGTCCTGACAATATTCATCGCAGTACTATTTCATACTTTCTGCTGCTTGTTTCGAAGCTATGACTGTTTCTGCGTAAATTCGTGGCCACAAGTAGGTTCGCAACATAAGTTCGGTGGTTTTGCATCGCCCTGGGTGACCTGATGCAGGGAGGTCATGATGATCATATTTAATTCGCGAGCTTGGTGAAGTACCGCGTATCTCGAAGCTTGTGCACGACCTTCAAGATGAGAGGGACAGAGTAGCGATTTCTGGTAGTGCCTGCCAGCTTAGGGTGTTGTTATATAGCAGGTGTTCCTATGGCCCGCAAGGTTTTGAAGAGTCCTGGGAGATCCTGGTAGCCGAGATATAATATGTGCAGCTAGCACAGGCGAATACATACTAATGTACACTTCATAAATACCAATTCCACGCGCAATAACCCAGGTGAAAAAAGCGAGAGAGCAAACAAACAAACATAACAAACCACCGCTAAGGGTGATTATCAACGAAGTCTATAGCAGCGTCCAGTCCCCTCACAAGTTTTTCCGCTCGCATCGACATACCCCTCACGATACCAACCTTTTTCTTTCCAGTACTGGAGCCTTCTGCGTCTTGTGCGCGATGGAGGTTCTCTGTCGGGACTGAACGGAGGTTAGACCCTGAATGTGCATGTCGGATATGGGTGCCTCGTGATGATGACGATGATGGCGCTCCTGTGCGCGAGCCATTAATGGCAGTCGATGAACGAATGGAGTCTCCCTTTTCCCTGTCTTTCATTAGCCTGGATAAGCTACCTGGAGTGAGCGTCGAAGACCGTCTCCGCAGAGACGTGTGGGGGACGGTGCCCACGCTCACAGTGCTGACCATCCTATTCTTGACCCTCCCAGGCACACGTAATTCGAGAGAAGTGCGAGAAAAAGAGTCTGCGCATTGGATGACATTGTTAATCGTGGGGTATGCGGGGGGTGAGCGCGGGGGTGAGTAACCCCTTGGGGAACCCTGAGAAGATACATCTGAAAGTGGTGGGGTGGGTAGGGGCGAGGGGCTTGGCGGTTGGTCGGAGTCACTGGGAGAATGAATGATTTTCTGATGATGAGCATGACACTGCTTCACGCTTCCTTGCCTCTCTAGATCCCTCATCCAACCCTCCCACTCCATCTCGCTCTCTCCATCAATTTCGCCTGACTCCGAGTCCGAGTATGGCGCAAAAGAACTGGTGGAAGATTTACGACACATTCCTTGCGAGAAAGCGAATCGCGGACTGCGGATATCGTACAATGAGGGTTCTTGGTGAGCATTTTCGGACCACAGGACAAATGCGAGGGGTTTTCCAACATCTCCCATGCCAGCCTTGCGCGCGGTCTCGACGGTTTTCGTGCGCCATTCTGGGTATGGAAGGGAGTCGTAAGGGGAGGAATAAACAAAAGGCGTGAGAGCGGGAGAAGAGACGTTGTTCCAGTAGTTTGCGACTGTGATGATTGATGAGGTGGGGAGGAACGATGATGATATTGGATGAGAGGTATAGCGGTGAAGGATGCGGAGGATGTTCGAGAAAGCTGTGCGGGAGAACAGTTAGAGAGACGGACGACGCGAATTAAATTGAGTACCATGATCATCGAGTAAATCGAGGACGAGCCATTCGCCTTCCCCGCAACAGATGTCTTCCGGATTATAGTCGGAGGACGATGAATTCTTATGATGATCTCCCTTGTCTGGAGGTTCATTTATGGCTTTGTCCGGTAGAGAGTTTATGTCTGTCACTTCAATTTGTACGGCAGTTTTCCAGTCTTCCGAAATCGGGACGAGGGGAGAGACAAGGGTGGTGAAGAGGCAGAGACGGAGGATGCCATAAACTCCTTGCTTTGAAACTTGAGGCAAACGACGCGTTGTTCTGCAATAATAGAACAAGCTCTTGCAAGAGACTCTGCACCACGAAGCGCGCGTAATGATGTCAATGGGAAATGATGCAAAGGGGTCCCGCCCTGGTAGTTTGGAGGTGAGTAGGTAATGCAATCATTGTAGATCCAAAGGACGCACGGATGAATCCTTGCAGAGAGACAGTGTGCCATGATTTATGACTATCCATCGATCTTTCCATTCGACTTTAGCTTTTTTCGTCTTCTTTTCGGGTTGCAAGGAAATCTGAATAGCAGTTGTCTTGTCTCTGCCTCTTGCGTGTAGCCTATTGCCAGTGGCTGAAGGGGATTCGAATCGGCCTGACTTCACACTCCATACTGCACGGAGGGCCCTGGATTTAGACTCGAAGTAGGGTTGGACATACTCCGACATGATTTCTCTTGGTAATTGGACGACTTTTCCTGAGCGGTGCATTTCTAGAAGTTCGTAAGGCCGAAGGTTGTACCACGATAAAGTATAGTCATCTTCTAGAATTGTTCCCGTTGAGAAGGAGATAAGCGTATACTGGTCGGTAACTGGGCTACTGCCAGGTTGAATGGTGTGTGAAGTGGCAGTCTTTCCAGGCCGACGGGAATATATAGTCTGACGCCTGAGTTCTGGGTGGCGATAGGAAAGGTCATCAAAGTCATCCGAATCTTCGTCATATTCGTCATCCTCGTTATAACCATCATCCACACTATCGACTGAGGTACGTGTCCTGATGCTGGAAGCAAAGGTAATAGGAGAAACCGGGCGCTGAGCGGGGAGATGGGGTGTTTGAATGATATTGCATTTGGAAAGTATCCAATGCTTGACCTGTTTAATTTTCTGGTTATCGTCCAAGTGCGTTATGAACCACTGATCATAAGGCACTACATTATGTAGTTGTGCGGGTGCGTGTGATTTGCAGGAGACGCGTTCCATGTCAGCAGTTTCTTATCAACCTGAAACATTTTGACTGCGCACCGAATCTGCATGCTACTGCCAGTAATGGACGACAGTTTTCTGACTGCATCGCCTGCTGTTGCAGTGGTCAGTCGACAAATGTTGTCAAGCAGCTAAATGTTGGTCACATAGGCAAACGGAGACAGCCGTGATGTCACTTCTTGGCAGGTTGCAAACCTTATTACTAGAAAGCACCAGAAGCGCGGATCATCTATTCAGGCAGCCGGCACGTTGTGTAACTTGCGCTACTCGAAACGGCTTACTACTGGAATTATCATCATCCGATACTATGGTTGTAGACTAAGTATGCAGTCGAACATATTTGTATGTTGAGGATGTCGAGGTACTATCTTTGGCCCAGAGTTGCAAAATGTTTCGACCAGTTTTTTATAAGACAACAACTACACAACATTAAAATAAGAAAACAACAGGAGCAAGTAGAAATTAGTACAGACTCTAATGCTATGTCAAAAAAGTAAGGAAATATGTCAAGGCCATGTTGCCAGAGAGAGGCCGGTGCAAAACAGTGTTTGAGCACAGAGTTGCAAAAATTCGCACCCGCACAGAAGCCATCGTGTCACACTAAGTCACACTGCCGTTTTAAGTCTCCGACGATTCACGAACGAAACTGGGGCAATTGTCAAAAATCCTATTTGCAACTCCGAACACAAGCTCACACACCTCCTGTCACGCTATGCATGTCGATAGTACAACATTTATATCTCTCAACATAACTCAGTGCTCGTGTTAGAAAAAATTAGAATAGTGTTATAAGCTAATAAGAAATCATTATTAAAATTCCTGATTTTTTTTACTGCACGTATTAGCCTCCCTTCGATGGATTGGCGTGGAAAGTGCATATACTGAACAGTGTTTTGCTGCCACAAGCACTTCCAGTCCATTTTTCATAAAATAAAATATATATACAGCAGGCTATGTACTGACCATACTCTAGAATCATTGTGTAAAGGAAATGAGTGGAAGATGAGTGTGCTACATTGTGATTTGCAACTCCGGGCCATTTTGCAACTCTGGGCCAAAGATAGTAGTGCTAAGCCATTTCTTAAATAGAATAGACAGACACTGACAGAGTTCTATCATCCAGAACGACCCAACTCAGCATACTTTTGCTCGTAATATGTCACATTCTGTCTGCAATTGCTTGTGTTCTGCTGATTTCTGCTTGAGCATCAGCACAACTTTGAGCATACCCATAATTTAATTATTTAATTATTAGGGACGTTCAAAGTTGGGTTTCGATGCTGGTTTCAACGTCGTTTTCAATTCTCTGTCTTGGTTTCGGTGATTTGTCAGTCTATGTCCAACTACCATGATTCAAGCCCCAACAATGATCCAAAAGAGCCGTCGTCTGGCCGCTGGCTAGATGCTCTTAGGGCCCAAGGCCTAAAATCTGTGCTCGCAAGCTTGCAGATGACCATTTTGTTCAGCATCAACGGCATGGACTCTGAAATATGGTGTATCCAATCGCCGAATGGCTCGAGTGGTGTGGCTGCTGATGACCATGACAAAGGAGTTGCTGGAGACACGCCTTGCTGTTGCCCAGAATTCGGAAAATCTCAGGGTGGTGAACTTTATAGTCAGATAGGAGGAGGTCAAGAAGTGCACTTGATTTGGGTATGGGTACACCCTGGTGGAGCAAACAGCCATTGTGCCTGCAGCTATCACACTATCTTGACTGTGGAGCGCTACAAGAATGGCCTTCAGCTGGAATTGTCATGGAACGATTGATGTAGCTGTCTTACACACCTACACAATTAAGTATGTGTGTGACATCTCTGTTTAGTTCGAATTATTGAGTGTTTGAAGGTAATCTATAAAGAGCTGTTTTTTGATTAAATCAGGCGCGAGCTGATCCAGTGTATTGAGAGAATCATTGTAAATGGCTTGGATGATGGAAGATTGGTCCATTGAATTTGTGACCTGAGGTATAGTTCGCATCAAAAACAAGAAAATTATATCATTTATTTTGCACTCTATCTGCCACATTGAAAACACTCGTTTTCTGATTGGCCAGACATCATGTTACTGTGAGCATCCGCTCGACATTCAAATTCCAACCCAGATTTACCAGTCCATCTATCGATGGTTTCACTGATGTGAATAGGCAGTTGGCGGTGTCTCTTTGGCATAATATCTTCCCATGATAACTGTCGTAGAAGAGCTTCTGGGAGGAGCAGGGGCACATCTGCAAACCACAAATTTCTCCACAGACATGGGAATTTTTGACAGTTTCCCACAGCCACCCAAAGTGGCAACAGAGCTCACAGAACACACAACCCCAGACGTTCATGATAGGACAGTGTTTCACAGTAACCCAAAGTGGTGACAGTGCTCACAGAATGTATACTGTATGTTCACAATAAATTCACAGTGACTTCCAGTTGGGACCCAGAATCAACCAGTAGTACTAGTAATACTAAGTTACTTGCAAGCTTGGAAGTACTAAGGGCTTTTGTGGGAATGATCACTGGCATCTGTTATGAACTGGGGTGGCGTCAGTGAAAAGACACTTGTTGGTTGCTGGGAAGTTCTACAATGTTCACAAGAGAACAAGGTGACTGACTAAGGAACACGTTCCTTAGATGATCAAGGGTTCTGAGTGAAAGACTAAGTCAAGGAGTGCTTGGACTTAGAGACAATTCAGACAACTAAGGATTGGAGGTCCTTAGCAAAGGATGTTCCAGGTAAAACACAGTAAGATTAAAGTAGGGAATACAAGTGTAATACACTGTGCTTAAATAAGGCCATATGTGTGCACAGACTGTGTAGTCGTGGGAAAGTAACTGCATATCCTAATAAGGAATGCATTATGTAATACAGACATGTTGAAACATATGAGCCGTGAGATAGAGGGTTTAGCGTACATGTAAGCTAAACCAAACAGGAATAGAATGACAGGAAAATGAATAGGGGTACATACAATTGTAACATATGTTTTGGATTAGATGCATTGGTAAGTGATTGTGTGCTGACCGTAACAACATACATTTAATAATATCACCAGGGCAAAACAAGGAACTTTGCTCATATTGCTCTTCATGACATGTCTACTGCATTCTTTTACACGGGGCCATTGTAAAGATACAACCTAGCCTGGGCTGTAGATAAACCATGGCCTAAACTAGTATGTGAGTCTTGTGCTCCGTCTAGTCTGCTTCACTTGTGAGAACAAGAGCATTCGACCCTAAAGGGGGATGCCTATTAGTATGGTCAAGTTTGAGTCAAACTTATGTGTGAAGGAAGCGTCATGGTTAGTGGTAAGTTGCCGTGGTCAGCGATAATGCCGCCGGAACTAGCGTCGTGTGTAGCGGTGCTACCGTGGTCGAGATATAGTCAGTAACAGTTGTGTTGAGCAAGCGATGTCGAGCGATAATATCAGTGGTAACGGTAAGGTTGCGAGCAGTGCAAAGAAACAGTAAAGAAGTCCGCGATACTTTCAGCGGTAAAGTAGTGGTGCGTGAGAAGTTCAGTCAAAGTAACAGTCAAAAGTCCAGCGGTAACGGAGAACGAGCATGATAGATTAACGAGCGATAAGGAAACTTTAAAGACTATGTCCACTACTGGGTAGATCCAGAGCTAGACAATAATCCTCACCTATAGTATGTGCAATGGTGTAAAATCAGGTACTTCTATCATGCAGGGTATGTGGTGCTTATATCCTAAATTGTATGTACTCGGAATACTCTAGGCAAGATCAGTAGTGCTGGAGTGTAGTAACTGCTGTAAGTAAACATAGCGCGAGGCGCTGCGGCACAAGGCAACATGTAATAAGGCTTGCTGTGGAATCAGTGATAACGAACATAAAACAAACAACGCACCAAATGGAGCTATGCGGGTGCGGCAAGGACATGGGAGGACATCGGTACGTGGAACGTGGTGCGGCAGTCGGTACGATGTGCAGTAAGCGTGGGATGCCACCGGTACTGCTAAAGGGGTAAGACGGCCATGGACAAGTGGTAACTCCTGTAGACGTGAGACGAGTGTCAAAAGATAGGGTTTTAAGCCAGCGCCAATATGTTCATTACACCGGTTCACAGAGGGTCAAGCGAGAACCAAGAACCAGACCTAGGTCCAGTTCTACCAGACTCAACAAACCTCGAACTGGACCTTGGTGAATGGTTCAGAATGGTCAGGTCCGGTTAATTTCAGGTTTGAACGTGAACCAAACCAAATTTATTTACAATGAGCAAAAAAAACATAGGTAGGTACTCATAGCTACACATCTAACTACACAGCTTCTGCCTCGACTGTCACAGAAACATGGCCATTCCTATATGCCGCCTTTAATGACTGTAATGAGCCAAACATGGATGATGCGAGTGCATTGCATTGGATGGTGGAGGTGATCCCTCTGCTTGAGAAAGCCTGTTCGGATGGGATGGAGCTGCCCTGGATGGGCAAATAATCATGTGCAATATGTGCTAGCATAGGGAATTGTAAAGAATGAAGCCCCCACCAGGCAACAACATTGTTGGCTTCCTCTAGTGGTAAAGACAGATATGCAGTGAGTTCTTGATGAGGATTGTCAAGTTGGTCTGCAGCTTGACGCGCCTTAATGGCCTCGCGCATCCATGCATCACCATACTGGTTTTCCAGTGAAGGTCTTGTTGGCGGAGCAGGTTCATTGACAGGTGGCCAAGTTGGTGGTTTATAGTACTCGTCAAACTGTAGAAGAATGTAAGCCGAAGGACAATGATGAGTCTGAACAAATACTTACGACAGTCTTGAGGTGAGCCTCCCATCCGCAATGTCTTGACTGTCCTACTGTTCTTCGACATAAGCAAGCTTGTAGTCGGGGTCAAGGACTATAGTTGTATGTGTTACGAACTGGGGTGGCATCACCAGCGACAGTGAAAAGACACAGACAGTCTGCTGGGAAAAGTACAAGGAACTAGTTCCAAGTATGATCAAGGGTTCAGCCTCAAAGACAAGTTTAAGAGGTTCTACAAGAATAGAGACTAAGGCTAAGGAGTGCTTAGACTTAGAGACAACTAAGAATTGGGGGTCCTTAGTGAAGAGGAATCCAGGTAAAACCCAGTAAGATTAAAGTGAGGAATCTACTACAAGTACACTGTGTGTTAAGACCGTACTCAAAGGTAGAGAGATCCGAAGGGCTTTGGCCTCAGTTCGTGCACTGTGCCCCTTTCTCAAGTAATGCCCTTATTTCAGGGAGAAGTTATTCGTCTGAAGATCTGGAAGGAGTTGCGTGATGGATCTGGGTATCCGAAGGTTATTCGGAACGTAAGGATAGAACAAAGATTAAGGCTAGCTTCGGAACGAGTTCCTAACTAGAAACTAATGGAGGTAGACTATCCAAAGATAGAGTCGGAGATTTAGACTATAGGAATCAATCCTAAGTCTCAGAAGGTGACTTTAGAGCAGAGGGTGGCTCAAGTCTGGAAGAAGCGGAATGAGCAGAATCTAAGATGATATTTGAACTAAGGTTCTACGGAGATCTACAAGTGGTTTATATACTGTAAGTATCTAAGACGGATAATCAACAAGTCCGGGACTGAGGCTATGTACAAAGTGTAAATGGAAGTCTATTAGTCAATGCACAGCGGATCAGTAAGCATGAATCAGAAATGAACACAGGAAACGGATCAGTGACACAGGACGGAAATATAAACAGCCGGAATACCGGAAACAGGAGGAATGACGAAAGGAGATAGAGCAGATATACAAAAGGGAGTTAAGGTGCGAGAAGTGAGCACATTCGGATGGGTGGTCCGGACAGGATCTGTGGACCGGACGGATATGGAATCGATCGATCTGATCGGATATGGTCAGATCTGAGATTAGAAGTATGGTATATGACAGTATCCCCCTTTAGGGCTGAACCCCTGAGGCACAGGAAGCGTCGATCCGGATCGGATAAGATTA